>JARHVA010000110.1:7162500-7372500 GCA_037957365.1 Torreya grandis
ATTGAGAATGCAAGCGGGATGGTGTACAATGGTTTGCCCAAAGGCAGTTATAAATATTGTACCCTGATAGTGGCAACATGGTATGATAACATAATGATTTTCCCAAAGGTGGTTATAATAATTATGAAGGTGGAGATGCCCCAATTAGGATAGAAAAACAAGATAATAACATGCCCTAATATGGGAAAAGAAATTAAAGTGGTGGCAACACAATGATTGGCCTAAAGGTGGTTATAATCATTTGAGAAATATAGGTGGGATGGTGTGTAATGATTTACCCATAGGCAGTTATAATCATAGGACCCTGATTATGGAAAACATGATAAAATTGGCTGAGGATAATGATAACTTAACATAAAGGGTAATGATGAATTGAAATACCCTACTAGTAGGGAGATACTCATCCAAACTAATAGAGGTTGAAATTCTTTCATAGTTAATTATACTATTTGGGATATGATTGGGAGTGAAATCAGGATGTCAATGCCAAAAAGATACTACCATTGTTGAATAGACTTTTTAAAACTGATGTTTGTTATAGCACATGTTGGTAGGCATCATGGTATAACATCATGAGGACTTATCCAAAATATGCATTAGGACTTAATCTCTAATCCAATACCCGATAGAAAATAATACACCAATGATAAAAACTATGATGACAATGTAAACATATGAATATGGATGGATTTGAGTATAAGTGTGTGAAAAGAATCACCCAATGAACACACATAAAATAAATTAAGGAAACAGTGCTGAAAATAAACAAATAGATAAACAAACAAACAAAATATGCAAAAATAAACAAACAAACAATGCAATAAAAACCCTATGACCATTTCCCCTAGAAAATAGGTGACAACTTAATAAATGAATAAAATGGGGGAATAAAATAAAAATGAAGGGGGTGGTTGAGATGTCTCCATATGTACTAGGCAAGTGGATACTACCTACATAGTTCCATAGATGTAATATCCAATTAAAAAACTTTAGGCCAAATGTAATTCTCCCAGGGAATGGAAAGAATGTGATAACTAAGGAAAACAAATAGAATGGATGTGATAGAATAATAGGAATGGTCTTGGAAAATAGCAAGTGCGTGAGAGAAAAAGGCCAAAAAGGATAAGGAAACTAAATGACAAGTGATTTTCTTGTAACTTAGTAAGGGTTCCTAGAATCCTTAAGTTAAATAAATGGTCAATGTTTTTGTTGTTTTCTAATAGTTTTTCAAATGTTTTTAGAATTATTTTAAAGTGTCTCAACTCAATCTAGAATGATGAGACACTAAATTCTTCAAGCTCTTAAAATGACGAGAGTTTTTAAACTAAGGTCTCTCAAAAAATGGTTTGAGCGTGGCTTAGGTTATTCACAAAATGACAAGAGAATGGCTTAGGTTGCTCATAAAATGGTAAGAGCGTGGCTTAGGTTGCTTGAAAAATGGTGAGAGCATGGTGTAAAGGGTGACTGAGTTGACCTCAAAAAGTATTGAGAACTACCTAGATAGTCCCAGAGTAGGACTTCAAGTCACTGTAGTTCCATTGTTACAACAGATAAATTTGACTAGTGTAGCAGTCAATTCAAATAAAATAGGCATAGTTGGTAAAAAGGCATAGTACAACATAGGAAGTGTTAAGTTGGTATGTCAATGCTTAATGTTTCCCCTAGTTTTCCCATATGTAGTTATAACTAGGACATAATAGCCTAGATCAATGGTAATAATTTTCCCAAAGGTGGTCATAATTAGTAGCAAGATCAGTGGTAAGAAAGGAATAATAAACGAAGGATGCAATTGCCAAAACTTTTATCACACTATTCCAAAATATGATATCTATCTAAAGTAATTAAACCAATTAATGAAATTGATTAGATACCTTGATGTTAGAAAATGTGGAATGAATGGGAAAAAACCAAGGTCAAATAGGCTAGGCTTTAGAACACACTAGCTTGATAGGTTGGAAGTGGAAAGTGGACATGGTGAAGAAGATGGGTAAGGATGGTATTTATACAAAAAATAATAGCAATAAAATGGCATAACTAAAATGGTACTTACAAAAAATAAACCTTAGCATTCAATCATAGTACCACTTGAGATGAATAATATTCATCAACTTAGGAAGTTCATCTTTGTCTGGTGTGGCAAGCTTGTATGCTCCTAATCCATAATCTGTATTAATAATGAAAGGCCTTATCCAATTTGGTTTGAATTTTCCTTTATGCTTCTTCTTAGTCATGGTATTCTTTAAGAATAAGATCATCAAGTTCAAATGTTCTATACTTAACACGCTGATTATAGTGGCCTTTGAGTCAATTCTGATATGTTTGAAGATTGTTGAGCATGGTTGTACATTTCTCATCAAATAGGTCTAGCTCTTACAGGTGGGCTAATTAATAGTCATGATCATCTAGGACATGCTTGAAAGAGATACATAGTGAAGCTAACTAAAACTCAATGGGAAGGATGGTTTCAGTATCATAAACAAGTGAGTATGGGTGGCTCCTATGGGGGTACGATGATTGGTACAGTATGTCCAAAGGTATGTTATCAGAGAGCCAATAGTAGCCATGGCATCTGCAATTTTGTTATCAGCCCTTGGTATGTGCTCAAATTGAATGTTTGTAATTTGTTGCTTAAGAGTGTCAACCATGGCTTATATGGGACTAACTTATCATCTTTAGTCTAAAAATGATATGTGACTTGATTGATGATTAAATGAGAATCACCATAAAATTAGAGATGATATGTATTCCAATGAACTTCTTGTTGAAGTCTTGTAACAAGTACTTCATACTCAGCCATACTGTTTGTAAAAGGAAAGCTGATTCTAAATTATTTAGGAATTAGATCCCCCTGTGGTGTAATAAATAATAGGCATGACACCAGTCCATGTGCTGTAAATGAACCATAAAAATATAGCTTTCAAGGCTACTCCTCAAGGGGTGTGTCAATGATGGTTATTATGGATTCATCAGGAAATTGAAGCATGAGTGGTTGTGTGTCTATGAGAGGTGCTTCAATGAGTTGATCCAAAAGAACTTATCCCTTGATTACCTTTTGATTGACATACTCTATATCAAAATCACTAAGAAGCATGATCCATTTAGCCATCCTACCTTATAAAGTTGTTTTAGATAGCAGATACTTGAGTAGATCTACTTTTTAAATGACCATGGTCTTATCATTCAATATGTAATGGCGTAGTTTCTAAGCTATGAAGACAATGGCTAGACAAGCTTTTTTAACAGGTGCATAGTTGTGTTCATATGTAACCAAGGTATGGCTTAGGTAATATATGGCATGCTATTTTCCATTATCATCATGTTGAGACAAGAGTGCCCCCAAAGCATGGTTGGTATTTGATAGGTATAACAAGAATGGCTTTCCTAGCATAGGAGGTAATAGAACAAACTAATTAACAAGGTAGTCTTTGATTTGTTAAAAAGTTGTTTGGTAGTGATCATCCCAATGAAATGTAACTCCCTTCTTCAAAAGGTGTGTAAATGGATGGCACTTATTTACTAGCTGAGAGATGAAGTATTGAATTGACTAGATCTTACCCTACAAACTATGGAGTTGCTTTAAATTGGTTGGTGGTGGCATCTTAATTATAGCATGGACTTTAGCCAGATCAACTTCAATATCTCTACTAGAGATGATGAATCCAAGTAATTTACCTGAAGTTACATTAAACACATATTTATTTAGATTGAGTTTGAATTTATACTCCTATAATCTTTCAAATATCATGTGTAGCACTGTTGGATGGTCGGCCCTAGTTTTGGATTTTCCTAATATGTCATTGATTTAGTCTTCAACATTATCATGAATCATATCATAGAATATGAAATTCATGACCCTCTTATATATAGATCCAACATTCTTAAGGCCAAAAGGCATTAGATGATAATAAAATGTTCCCCATGGAGTGGTGAACATTATTTTATGTTGGTGTTCTGGTGCTATTCTGATCTAGTTGTATCCTAAAAATCCATCCATGAGTGAAAGAATTTCATAACCAGCCATAGAGTCGATGATCATGTCAATATTAGGTAAGGAAAAATCATCTTTAGGATAAGCTTTGTTGATGTCTCAAAAATCAGTATAAATTATGATCCCTTTAGGCCTTTTACTAATAGGTACCACATTAGAGATCCATTTTGATCAGTCAATGGATCGGATACATCCTAATTCTAAGAGTTTTTCCAACTCTTTCTTTACCAATATATCAATGTGAGGATGCATCTTACGTAACTTTTATTTTATTAGTTTGGTGTTACGTTTAACCATAAGGTGGTGCAGAAATAAGGTGGGGTCTAAACCTGGCATGTCAAAATAGGCCCATTCAAAGATATCTACAAATTCTCTCAATAGAGATATAAAGATGTCATGCTCCTCCTCTATGAGGGATGTGCCTAATTTTATCGATTTTAGGTCTAATGGAGTCCTGATATTCACCATTTTTATATCTTTGACTAGAAGGGTCAAACCATCTTCTAGGATAGTAGGCAACAACTTGAACTATTGAATTATGTCAAGGTCCTCTGTTAGGACTTGATATTCAAATTATCTTAAGCATGATGAATCTGAGTCCCCTAATGGGAGATCTAGCCATGTGAAAAAAAAAGTTAGAAATTCTTGAAGAGTTTGATCAAATACTTGTTGTTTCTCAAAGCTGAACTCAGATCCATAGGCAAGTTCATCGTTGCTGGTATCCTAGTCTAAATTTGAAGAATAATGAACACCCTTGTCTAATGGTGCCTGAAATAGGTTTTCACCACTAGACTAGCCTTTATCTTTACTTTTTCCCTAGTTAGAAAGTGCCTCAAAGAGGTTTTTACTTTGGGACCTCAATGTTCTACTTATTTGTTTTTGGCTAAGGGTGTTCAATCACTCTCTAAAATAGGCTATAGTATCTAATGTGATTGAGAATCCCGATTTGTGATCTCCCAATGAAACATTGTCTCTAAGGGCTAAAAATTCACAAAATGCCTCATCATTTTGGAACTCATCAATTGGTAGACTAGATTATCGGTGGTTCTAATATATCAATTGGGGATAATATTATGGTAATGGGTTGTGATGAATGGCCAGGGTATAAATGGAATTGTTATCAAACATGTTGGTTTCAACTAGGTCATCAAAGGTGAGGTAATGATCAGGATTTAATTCATTGTTGGCATCATCATCACTTGTTGTTGGTGATATATTTTGAATAAGATATGTGGGGTCACCCCCAGGTAGTTTAAATCCAAGTCCATAAGGTCTTTCATACTTAGTCATGAAAATTGGATCGATGGTTCCTTGCTGATTCAGTTCGAGGCCTCTTCCTTCATAATTTTGACATTCCATGATCCTATTGGGAATAAGATACTTTATATTTTTATAGTAATCAGCTTGGTTGTCATTGTATAACCATGATTCATCCCCTTCAAGAAGGTCAGTTTCTAGGCCAGATGCTGGTACAAATGTGACATGTCCCTTATCTTTGTTATTTTGTTGCCAATGCATATCTGGGGTAAATTTAGGTCACCCAAAGGTTTTTAGATTTTGAGGAAGATTGGAAATATGAAATGTATCATGGGTCACATACTCTCCTGATCTGTTATCTAAAATTGTGAAATGATTAGAAGCTTCAAGAGGTAGCATGTGGAAAAGGGAATCCAAGGTATTAAGATATATGCAATTATCTAGTGAAGGATCAATATGTATACCCTTTCTTTTATCCTATTTGAAACTTGGATTCATTTCGTACTAATAATTATAGCTTTGAAATTTGGCCTTGAGATTTTTACAGTGTTCATATGGGTGTAAATCTCTTGGAATATTCTCTTCCATACCTAGGTGGGAAAACTTGATATATTGGTGCAACGTTGATGGGACTACATGAATCTCATGTAACCAAGGCCTACCTAGAAGCATATTATATGATAACTCAAGATCAAGCACATGGAAAAGTGTATCATGAGTCAAAGGCCCAATGATAATTGGAAAACTAATGGTGCCTTGTGAGTCTCTTTCTTGATTATTATAGGCTTTGATAGTTATTGTTTGTGGCTAGAGATCTACCATTGTGTACCCAAGAAGCTTGATTAACTTTAGAGACATTATGTTGAGGATGGATCCATTGTCTATAAGGACATGTTTCACTTTATGTTGCTTTATATAAACTTCTATGTATAATGTATTATTATGGAGCAAGCCAAGAGTAGACATATCGCTTTGGTTGAATGTGACTTTTTGGGCTGGAGTTAAGTGTCCAACAAAAGCTTGAAATTTATCAGGGGATATGTCACTAGCAATAGTGGATTGGATCAAAAAATCATTCAAGATGTTCTTGTGGATTATTTACATTCACAACAAATCTAAAATAGAAATTTTGCTGATGTCTTCTACAATTGTTCCACAATATCAAATTTCTTGTCTTGATTAGTAGTGAATGGTTTATTTTGATGTTGAATGGTTGGTTGAATGATAGGCAAAGTGGCAAATGGTTGTGGGCCTAAGATAGTAATATTTGACCTCTAAGTTGTTATTACACAATCACGATTAAAAATTTGACCATTATTGCTAATCAATGTTGGGAATGGTGCGGGACCAGATAGGACAAGTCTCAGTTATCGGTGCACTCACATGTGATCATGTGGTAAAGATGAGTTGTTTATATAAGGTGAAAAAGGGGAAGTCCTAGCTTGTTGGTTTGTATGTATGCATTCCTAGGTCAAAGAAGGATTATCCATGTAATTTGGCTAAATGTTGCTTTTTAGCAATGGTCTAAGCTGATTAGTGCTTGGTCTAGGATTAATGGAGATGGTATTAACACTACCCCCTGCAATATGTCCTACAACCCTATTGTATTCATGTACTACTGCATGGTAGGTTTGATGGTTATTACTATTCTAACCTAGGTTTTTCCCATTATTCTATTATTGTGGGTTCTGCTACTAATTGTTTTGATTCTATTAGTTCGGCCTTTGATGTTGATTGTATTGCTGCATTAGCCATTATTGTTGTTGTTTCTAATTATTTTACTACTATTGATTGTTATGTTAGGTAAAGGGGTTTTAATAAATCCCAAGAGTTTGATTAGAAGTGGAATTACCATTATCCAATGTTATCCCCCATTCTCCAACATATTCTCAATTAACTGCTTTATTTGGACACATATTCATAGATTGTGACCATTGACTCGATGATATTCACAAAATTTATTTTCATGGTACCAATCAAGATAAGGAATGCCTTGTAGATAATACTTTGGTATAGACCAACTAATAATATTAGTGACAATAAGCTTGAAAAATATAGAGTCAATAGGTTCTCTTAGTTCACTAAAGACATGATGTGTAAGCATGGTTCTCCTAAGAGGAGGGGTTTGTAGTGGTAACGGCTACTATATTTATTGGGTAGGTCTTGGTTGTTGTGCTTGTAATATTGATTAGAGAGGTTGATGGGTAGGAGTAAGCTAAAAAGGTGGTGTAAATGATGTTTGTACCATTTGGACATGACTATATTTGGTTACTCCATTTCCCAAAACATTCTTATTGTTGAATTGCTTCAGTCTTTCTTGGTTATAGGCCCGTGCTGATTGCAATGCTGACACTTGAATCGGATGTTGATGTTGGTCATTTCCCTAATTGGTACCTTAATTTTGATTGGTTGAATTAAGCTTGATTACTCCTTTATTGATGAGTTCTCTCTTGATCAAAAAACCTTTATCAATGATCTCTTTGAATGTATGTGCACATTGTAGTTCCAAATGATAAGCTATCTCATTGTGAAAATTTTTGGTAAACACATTAGCTAATTATTTATCAAATAAAATATGGGTGAAATGGATTACAAGGGCTCTCCATCACTATAAATAACTTGCAAAACTCTTACTTGATTTTTGCTTTGCTTGCATTAAGTCCACTAATGAAATCTCATGCTTAATATTGTAGGAAAAGTGTTACAAAAACTTATCAGAAAGATCATCAAAATTTGTTACTAAATTTTCAAGCAACTTTGAAAACCACTCCAAGGCTTTTCCAACCAAGCTCTTTGGAAACAACAACAAAAGGTAAATGTTGTTATATGCCACTGGTTGACATGCAATAAAGAATTCAGTCAAATGAGCCTTAGAGCCACCTTTCGCTTTGTATTTGTTAAATTTTGGTGGTTCATATCCTAGAGGAAATGGTATCTATAAATAATCCATGTTGAATTGGTAGGAACACACGTCATACAATTTGAACTTTTTAATCTATTTACCAACTTGAATGGCAATAATTGCATCCTTCGTCTATTACAATTCTTGGGATAGGAAACTAGAAGGAAAATTAGTTTGAGGGAGAATATTGGTTTGGGAGGTCACAAGTGGGACACTTTGACCATGATATGATGGAGATAATTATTAGGGTATATTGGTTTGGTTGGGAAATTAACTAGGAATATGCATACATGGATTAGGATGTACTTGAAATTACATAATTGGTTACATGATATTCTAGTTTGGGTTGGTGATAACAGTCTAACTTAGAGGATTTTTTGGTTGGGACGGAGGGATATAACTATACTATGCCTATTGTGGTTGAAAAAGGACATTCTATCGACTAATTGAATCTTGTTGTTGAGTGGGGACTTGTGGTCCAAGACCTTATCTCTAAATTTGTGGCACATTTTGAACTAATGGTTGTCTAGTATGTACTTGAGAAACATGGGGACCTCCTTGTTGCATGAATCCTTATGAGGAAGTGAAAGAAAGTAGGTTGTATATTTGGCATTTTACACTGACCAATATTTGCATGTTGTTGACTAGTCATTGCTTGGTTTTGGATTGGCATATTAGTTTATGACTGAAGAGGTATGTTCATTGTTACCTAGTGAGGTGGAACATTTATTACCCATGATTGAGGTGGTAATGTATTTGTCCTCTATTGTGTTGATACATTAGATTGTGTCTACTATTGTGGAATACTACTCATTACTTGTTGAGAAGGAGTAAGGTTCAACACATTCTATCATTGAGGTGTGACATTAGCCATTGTTTGATTACCTAATCCCATAGGTTGTACACTTGAGGAAGCAATCAATTGAGGTTGGGTTGTATAAAATCTTATTCCCTAGTATGATGATCTATTCATAGGATTAAATACAAGCACATATTTTTGGCTAATTATTTGTGCATTAGTACCACTTTGATGGGGATTGGACATTGTTTACACATTGTCCACTACGTTTGGCTCACTATTCTATGTAGAGGCTGAAGACATTTCTTCAATAATGGGCATATGCATCAAGTTATCTATTGAAGTAGTTTGTATGAATGGATCAAAATTTGAATTCTCTTATCTAGTAAACTCTATCAATAATCCTATTAAAGGAACTAGGTAAATGAGAGGTTTACTCACCATGTTCATCTGATTGAAATCATGTGCTAAATTTAGGTTTGATATGATGTTTGCATTTGGTTAAAATGATATTCCATGATGTTCTTACCTTGATTAGATAAATTAGGATCTTGGTACATTGTTTAGACTAGAGCCATAGGATTTCTAGAAGAATCATGTTGATCTTAAATGATATTGTAAGGCACTCTTACTAGACTTGATAAATTTTCATGGGGAAATTCTGCTAGAAACATGGTCCCTACCACTATGGCTCTAACCAAAATCTCATCTTTATTCTCTAAAAAATGTCACTCAAATAAAAATGTATCATACATGGAAGCTGTATTAGTAGAATATGACTATTGAAGAACTGGTTCGTCTACTATGGGTATTATAGATAGGTATTTTGTGGTTTGTTCTTGGTCTTGTTATGAATAAGGTGGTGTGTTAACCAGATAGTTAGCCAATGGATCTTGGATTTGTGCCCCTTATTTAGTATTATAAGAGGGATAAGAATCCATCTTATAAGCATAATTATCCATATAGGAGTCTTGCACCATTTCTTCCTACACAACTACATTCCTAATCCCTAGATTGTACATGAGTCCACTACAAGTGTAGTAATACATTTTGGGGTCCATAGTCAATGCTTTACGATAAAAGTTTAAAGAGTTATAAAAAATTATAAAAAGGATAAAGTCTAAAGCATATGATGTTCCTAACTTGGTTGAGATTCGTCAAAAGGATCAAAAGGTTTATGAAAATATTTATGAGGAAACAAGCTAGCATGAAGTACCTAACATTTCACTATTCACATAAAGATAAGCAAGTAAATGCACCAAAAATCAAAATGCCAAAATCTAAGGTCAAAGTGTTTCAAATTAGTCTAATCTATAAATTTAAAACTTTCTAGGTCTTTTGACCAAATGCAACATCAAAATCTAGGCTCAAACAAGGCATGCGCTAGGACTCTTGGCCAAATGATGTCAAAATCTAGACTTTGAAATAGATGAAAGTTTTAATAGAATGGATTTGAAACACTTATAACAAACACTAGGCATTTGATTCTTGGACATGAACTTGATCAACTAGGTATAAGGTATGAGACAAAAAGAACTTTAGAAATAGTTTATTTTCTCACAAAAATTGGTATAAAACTTGGTTCTTTTGACAAATAAGCTAGACAAAAGTGAACAGTATAACTATTTTAGACAAAAGATCACAAAAGTACACTTGGATTGGTCTAGAAATGTAGGAATAAATTTATAACTCTTTGCAAGAGGGTCTATGAAATAATATTCAAAATGCTTTGGGTATCGTAATGATTCTATACTACCCAAAAAGTGTGACAAAAAAGTTTATTTCAAAAACTCTCTAAGGAAAAGACATTTTCCCACAATTTTAATAGCATAACACTACTTGACTCAAAATATTATGGTGCATAGACTCAAAGTGTAAGTGTTTATCACAAAATGGCTTAAGTCTATCAAGTGATGATAATGATTATGAGTCTTAAATGGCCTTCAACCCAAATTGGAAATTAAACCTAAGTTCCCTCAAGTTTAGTGCAAATGGTGAACCCACTTAACACATAAACCCTATGAACTTATAAAAGTGTAATTTTGAATTTAGATTATAAGTGAAGGACTTAAACAACTTTGGTAATGGTCTAGATTCAATTTGGTAGCATAACTATGCCAAAGTGGATGATATAAATCTCAAGCTTTTGATGAACTTTTGAATAGGGAAAATTGATGATCTCACATGGGAAACATAACACCTCTTTGTTCAAAAGAAAATTTGGACTATGTGTTTGGTTTGGATTTTTTGTTTACACCAAGTTTTGACTTCAAACAAGACTTTTATATGGGACAAGACCAACTAATTAACTACTCTTAGATCCTAAACTGACAAGATTGCTTGGTATTATTGGAATCTATCAATATACATCATTTGAGAAGATTTTAAGTGTTCATCCAAAGTTAAATGTGCATTATATAGTAGGATTTTTACACCATCTTTTCTCTTAAGTAATAGTTCTATGACATGGACCTTAAGGTGCACTTTGCACTAATAATACTTTCACGGCAAGTTAAGATTTGTCTAAGATCTAACAAGTTTTTGAACGCTCTAGGGGAATAAATTTCAAAATGACTTTCACACCAAACAATTCAAAATAAAACCATGGAATTTGGGTCCGTATCACTTGGCTTGTTGTAAAAAGGTCTAGTCCTTTTTGCAGCCACTACATCATATTGTTCACTTAGTGTAGTGCAATGTCCAAAGTTTCACTACATCTTGTGTGTAACTCTAATTAGGAGCCAAATGAAGTCAGTGTCAAGAGGTGAAACCCCAGGTCAAAGCTTCCCTAAATAACTCATGGGAGGTTATGAAGTCCCCCTCGCAAGCCAAGTTTGCATAAAAATAAAGAAAGCATGAAAGTAGAAAGACTTTAGGGTCATTTTCAAGGTCACCCAAAATTTGACAATTTTTTGGAGAGTGCTTTAGATGACTTTCTTTCTAAGCCTTAGAATAGGCTACTTGTAATATGAATGGAACTCTTAATTCCAAGGGTTACCTAAAGGGGAGAAATGGAAGAGCATACATGCAACAACCCTCTTTTTTCCAAACAAAACCTAATTAAACAACTATTGCAAATAAAAACTGACAAGTGTGTTCAATTTTAAGCCCAAATGAAAGATTTGGTGGTGTTCATTTGATCCCTTGGTCTTAATATTGTGAACTTTGAAAATATTCATCTAAGCATCTAAATTTTTTATTAAACACCAAAAAAAAGTTTCTAATTAATTTTTAAACATGTAAAAGATGATTTAAAACATGTTTTTAGAAAATGTCAAGCTTGGTCCTACAAAAAAAATGTCAGCATGTCCTTTAGCTTTGAAGCTATTTTTGGTTTGAAACAATAAACTTTAGAATGAGCTCTCAGGTCTATGTTTAAAGAAAAACAAAGTCACTGACCTCGATTTAGATAACCAATGATGGTTACATTTTCTAACCAATGTCAGTTAACCAATTGACATCGATTATACCAATGTGATTGATGACAGGTATAAAAATGATGTCAATTTCGCTAATAAACATTGGTTAAGCTATAAAACTAATGTCAATCTTAGTAGCTGATGTCACTTACTGTGTAAAACCATGGCAAACAAAAATAGCAAAATAAAGTTATAAAATCAATTTGCAAGAGTTTTAAGGGTCTAAATGAATATTTTAAAGTTGTAAAATGATCTTATTCAAGTGTGAGATGCATCTGGTTCCATCGAGCATGCCATAATATGATCTATGGATTTGACTCAAGAGAGGATGGTTAGTATGGTGTTAGTTCCAAAATGAAAATAAAATGAAAGAAACACAATAGCTAGCATAACATCTCTAGGCTAGACACTAGGGAGAGATTGGTAACAAAAACAAATGATAAACACAACTAAAAATAAAGGAATAAAACACAAGAATTCTTTCACCTTCCTTGGAAGCTCCAAATGCCTTTATAGTGGTGGCTTTCTTGGCTTGTGCTCATGAAGTCCTTGGCAATGGAAGCTTAGATACCTCCATCTCTCCTAGCACCTTTGGCTTGTGGCTTGGCTTGGATTGGAATAAATTTGGCACGGTAACACTAGTTTCATGAAGCTTTTATAACCAATCCTGCATTATAACTTTGCATTCTCAAGTCTTAGAAATGATGTGGTAAGGCCTCCTATTTATATATTTTTGAGAATGTCTAGAATCAACTTGAACCAACCATCCTAAGATTGAGATGTGTGGTTGAGGATTAATTCAATTTTTGGAATTAATTTTTTAATTATACTCATCATGACTTGTAATAAGGGGTAATTAAGAGGCATGGAGGGCATCATGAAAGGCATTGATGAGGCATGAAGGGCATGAATCCTGATATTTGTGGCATTTATAGCCTAGGGATGTCTTCCTAAGAAATGAGGTCACTTGATGATGCATATATTCAATATTCATTTCTAAATACAAGTTTTCAACAAGTTTCCATGGATTTATTTATTAGGCTCTAATTTGGTTTAATTATCTCTTAAGCATGATTAAGCACTTTATGCATAAATTACCCAAATTGATCAAAATGCCTTGTTATTGGTCCAAAATTAGACTGAATTAGAATAAGAAGTCAATGTTAGATGCATTATAACCATTATCCCATTTAGGATGTTATCAATAGAAAATAATAAAGGCACGTGTCTCGTGCAATATAATTGATAGGAAAGATCAATCCAGATCACCTAGGTGCAAAATTGGCATTTTGACTCAAAATGATCTGATCAAAGTTAGCTATCCCATATATTGCATTACCCCATTTAGGGATACCCTAGCCAAAATTAGCACTTTAATATGTTATTTTCACATTATTTAGCATGTTTTAGTGTTTTTAGGCCAAATTGTGCATTTTGGGTAGAAATTGGTGAAAATCCTAGTTGGAGGTTATCGATGGCCAGATTTAGGTGCCTACATACATTTCATTAATCTATAATTAATTAATGTTGTCTTAAAAACATAAGCACTACCCTCTAAGGTAAATCATAGGCCTCTTTAGCCAAATTGTGTCCCCTGTAATGAAATTATTGGTCTTTTAATCTTCATTCACTACTCTTCACACTAGGTGAGTTCAGAGATACTGAGTGAGTCCAAAGCTCAGGGTGAGTTTGAAGCTACTGAGTGAGTCTGAATCTTTGGGCAAGTTTGAAGGTACTAAGTGAGTCTAAAGCTTTGGGTGAATGTGAAGTTATTGAGTGAGTCTAAAACTAATGTAGCTTACCCTTCACTTCACCTTTGACATCAATGATAATATGCCAACACTACTTTGGATTTTTCTATTTTATTTCCATTCCCCATATCTATCTTACACCTTTTATATTTTTATTAACCACATCCTATGTTTCTTGAGTGGTAGCTAAGATTCTGCTAACTTCTTCACTAGTAACCATGTCTTCTTCCTCTAGGTCCCTAACCTCAACACTGATGATGTTATCCTAAGTACCCTACAAGGATCCTTGGTACAAATTTATGAAGATATATTATTCATACACCTACCTATGAAGATCTTGAACAATCTCTTCAAACCTTGCCATGCATATTGATTACCATCCCTAGCACATAGAAATGACAACCACTTGTATAGATAACCCATGTAAGTTTTAACTTTGCTATAGATGATAAAATTTGGATTGTAGTGATTATGGCCATTTTACAAAAATAAATTTCATCTCATGATATATTTCTCCCTCTTAAAACTTGGCTCATATAAATAACTACTACCACTCCACTCCTACTGCCCCATTCTACCACGTGTATTTGGTAGCCTGGAAGCATACCTCAACTCTTCCAATGAAACCACCTCCTTTGTATCACCACCATTTTTTTGGTGCCTCTATTTTATTTTTAATTCCTATTTATCCACATTTCTCACTCCCAACCTACTACTCCCAAGGTACATGGTATTATTCTATTCATAAATCTCCATTGACCTTTGATCTTATTCACACTTCATTGATACCTCAGTCACATGAGTTGTTGAATGTCCACTTGACCATCATCATGGCCCTCTTACTTTATCAATCTACACCATATCCTACCCAATCCTATCCATCACTCACTTCTTTGAGATATAATGACACTCGTCTCTCCTCAATTCAAGACCCATAGTTCTCCTAAGCATGTGTCCTTATTTGGGATATGTTAAAATGTCATAGATATCTTTTTTCACTCTTTTTTTAATGGTTAATTCCCCCTTGATATGTTTCAATAATCATGACACCATCATTTTTATTCCTTGTGGATCTATCTTTACCAAGGGCATCATTGATACCATTAGATTGTAGATCATTGATTGCCAACACTTCATCTCATTCACCCCTACTCTTTACATCCAATTCCTCTATTTCATCCATTACTCATCTAATCTTGTGTTTCTCACATCATTTTTCCCTATTTAGGATAAATAAATTGGCCTAAGGTCTCTTGAGACTATGTACGCAACACTTGGTTAGCCATAGTGCCCAAAGATAACTCAACCATACTAACCAATTCTTCCCTTTCATCCCTTGGTTACTCGATCACATCATTTTCCCTCTATCTACTACTTCTTACTCTCATTTAACCCATGCTATAAGCCACACCCATCATTAAAATTATTATATCATTATCTTATTTTGGCATGATGCTCTCCTAACATTCATCCTTACTTGGGATATGTTGAAAACTTGTGGTTTTTATCATTATGGCCCATATCCCTTTTTAACATGCATCATTACCTGGGATACATGAAAATATTACGGCCCAATTCTTCAAATTATTTGGTTTGTGGTTATCCATTACATGCATCCTTGTTTGGGATACATCAATAAGCTTGTAGACTATTCATTGTATTCAGGATTGCAACTCTCCCTTGCATACATCCTTACTTGGGATACATTGAAAGCTTGCAACCTCTTGTCTTATCACTTTTTTGTTATGTTTGATTCCCTAGGGGATGTGTTAATAACTGTGACATCATCATCTGTACTCATTATGCATGTCTTTATAGGGGCATTGTCAATGTGTAACTCAATCCTCATGATGATTTTATCTTCTTCTTCATCAATAACACATCTAGAATTCCCTTATCTATACACATACCATGCCCATGTTTCTTCTTTTCAAATGGCCATCCATCTCATTCTTTTTTGCCTATCCCCTCGATGGGGTATCTTATGTATAATAATTTACTAACACTCATCTATGATCATATTTATTATTTGAAAGACCATTACTCCTTACAATCATAATTCTTATTCAAAGAGAGGAAAAATTTATGCATCTAATTCTGCTTACTAAATTAACTTGCTTAATTATGCCTAATATCATCTAATATCAAAACTTAATCCCTATGTCCCATATCAACATCACCTCTTCAAGACCTTAATTAATTAATCCCAATTACATGAAATTCTTAAATTTCCACATAATTCCTAACATTCTAATTTTTATTTCACCCACCTTCTAATCACACATACCCCCCAACAAGAAAATCTAGAGATTTACAATTGCTATAATTTTATCCATTCTCAAATTTGAAATTGGTGAGGGAAAATTACCCTCCATTTTCCTTCCAACACTTCCATAAATTAAAGGGGCATCCCAACCATTTGGATAAGGAACAGATGTAAGCCTATGTTGCCTCCATCACTCTCCTCCAATAATCCAATCTTGAGCTTATCATACTTGGCAATCCTACATCATATTTCAGGTCTTTAAGGTGTCGATTCAGTCTTCAAGTGACACTATAGAGTCTTGAAAAGGAGATCAAAAGGGAGAAAGATGACGGTAAAATTGTTTTGATTGCTTCCTCTTTCTACTTATTTCCATTTGATGATTATCTTGATTTGGATTGATTAAGAGTTATTTAGATTTGGCTATCTAAATTCTGGGTGATACAACATAAGAGGTACAATAATGTGATGAATGTTTATTAATATAATGCAAGTTGAACAATAGAGTATATTTTACAACTCTATCCTCCTGTATAAATATTACATCAGAGAGATGTTATTTGAACCCCTTTTTGACATGAATTTTTTTATTAGAGATGGTGAGCCCCTAAACATTCCATGGGAATAGGTTGAGCTTCATTGAACATCATTAGAAAGAGGTTGCTCTACCTCATTGTTAGTATATATAGAGATTCAATTAGAATGTTTAGGAAGGGATTTGGTGATAAGAGATAATGATTTGGGATGGTTGGTGTATGATCATGATCCCTATTTAACAGTAAATATCATTCCTACCCTAGCTTTTTATAAGTGAATCTTAATCATTGGACTTGCAACTTTCATTATCTAGAACATATGTGGAGTCTCTAAGCTTGCAGAGGATATAATGTTCTTCCCAACTACATTCCAATTATCAATAAGGTGGATATATTTACCTTGGGTTTTTGACATAGAAATATGGTTTGGATTAATAAAAACTAAGAGGCATTGAATATAATCATTATGTATGCTAGGGATAGGATTACTTTCATTAGGGTTATCAAATGATGAATAGGGTTTTTTTTGTAATTCTGGAATCAATTTTTTCCTATCTATTATTTGAGCTTATATTTTAGGTAATCCTAGATCAAATGTCCATACTCTCGATATTAGAAAGAGGGTTTGGGATTGTTAAGATAAATGGTAGGTTATAGTTGAGAAAAATCTAGATCATATAACTGAATAGGTGGGTAGTGATTTTGATTGGTCCATTTTAATACATACTTTAGGTTTATTCCTAAGGCCAAATATTTTGTCTCTATCATTTTTTCACCAAATAATTATGCCCAATTGAATGATCAGATCATAGAGAAATGGTTGAACTGCAAGATTGAGAAAATGAAATTCAAAACACATTGTATATTTTGATCAGAAAGGCCCTTCAAGGTGAAAGTTGAGTTTCCCAAGCCTAGCTAGAAATGACCCATATGTCATATTTGAGAGATTCCTAGGAAAATTCAAAGGAAAAAAAGAGGACTAAGACATACCCCTTACACAAACCCCTCATAAAGTCTATTTTCCATCCCTTAAACTCTTCCATACTTGACTTGCCCATTTGTAAAATCATTTTTAGACATCTAAGAAAGAATATAATACCTATACATTGGTAAATTTCTATAGAAACATTAACAAACTCATAAAATAACTAAAATTCAAGGGCCTTACCTTATTTAATTGTCCTAGATTGAGTCTATTGTTGGGTGACTTAGAGGTCAGTTTTGAGAGAGTTTTGTTTTTCGCTCTGTGCTTTCCATGGCTTCCACATTTTTTTGGGGAACCTCCTTGAAGCAAAAAATTAGAATAAACTATATTAGGTTTTGTAAGGGTAATGGGCAGATTCCCCAACTCCATTCTCATGTCTAACTCTAAATGAAGGGGGAATGCATGTTAATATTCATTGATTATGCCATAGCCATTCTACTCCCAAAAATAATACATAGATTCATCTACACATCTAAATATGTCATTCACATTGATATAACTATTGACTAACACCCTGATAGCATTCACATCACATTGCTTAACTATTGACATGGAAAATGACAGTGAAAACTACTAACATGGTGAATAACATGGAAAATTATAGCATTCACATCACATTGTTTAACTATAGAAGAAAAAGAATCCATGCACAAAAAATTAGATCCACCATTTATATCTTGTAATTAATTTTTACATGGCTTTCTCAAATTCCACATGCTGATATGTATGTATTAGCAGTTGTCATGACTATCCTTGCATGTGGTAACATTGAAAATGGTAGAAAACAATGCCTAATTAGATTGACCTCTCAAATTTTGCATTGTCATAATCAAGGCTTCTGATCTTATTATGGTTAATTTTTTTACATAATAATAATCAAGTCAAGGATCAAATCCAACAATTAGAAGTAGAATATAGATCACAATACACATAAGTAATGTGGATATATAGGAAAAGTAATCATACATATAACAAATTCATAAGTTATAATTATCTGTTATTTTCAAATAAAAATAAACATCTCTATGATATGAAAATTATTGTCATCACCTTATATAAGGATTGACCACATGTTTGTTTATTATGTCTGATGTTTTCTCAAAATAATATAGTCTTTTAGTAAAATTCCAAATATCCTTAATTCAAATCATCACTAGGATTTTGATTAATGAGAGATACAATTCAACACCATAAAATAGTTAATAGCTTAAGTAGGATTAGGTTATAGATGAATAACATATCTGAATGAGATCAAAGTGTAACTCCCACTAAACACTCTTTCTCCCTAAGCATCCCATTCTATTGCACCATTTTACCATAATCTGCTTCTTGCTGCTTATTATGATGAGAATTGGTGAACATTACTTTTTATATTTAATATTTCTCTACTCCAATGGCACCTAATTGGTATGGTATATTTAATTCCTATTTAACATACACACCCACCCCAATTCTCTATCATTCTTGGTCTCCTTCAAGCACTATGATTATACTTTACATCTTCAAGAAATTGTATTTAAAGAATATTAAAAAATATCTTCTCATTTCATTTAACTAATGTGTTATTCATCCCCTTATTTATAATTTTAAGAATGGGTTGATAAAATCTCCAAGAGGGTAAAATTAATTAATCTCAAAGCATTTCTCAACATCTCTGTTGGAACATAGCCTACTCCAATGATGAGTTTTTTTTAAATAAATTTAGATCATTACCTAAGGATTAATAATATCCTAATTATAAGGAACATTATCATGTTGACCAATATTTAAAATATTTTTCTTCACAATATGCCAATATGGATAGGAATATAGTATTAAACATATGAATTTTAACTCCTAATTTTCCCAAGGTGAATTGGGAGCAAGGGTGATGAAAAGCATCACTAGATAATTTAATAACCAAAATAATACTTTTGGTGCCAACACATTTTATATCACCAAATTACATTATAGTCCTTTATAATAAATTAATTCTTTATATCACATTTATCTCATTACCAAGGGTATATTTGACTAAGGCTTCAATTTAATCTTAATACAACTATATCGTGTATGCAAATTTTGAGTGTCATTATAAGTGATAAATGAACAAGGGTTGAAGGGTAAATTTTATTGGGAAAAGAGGTCAAAAAATAAAGATACAAATTGATTACAACATGAAAATTCTTGGATCAAAAATGAATGCTTAAGAAGAGATGCTACCTTAGAAAGATGCAAAATCTAAAACCTGGCAATAAATCAAACCAAGAAAGTCAAAATAAGTAGATAGAGAACCTTCAAATATAATTTTTTTAGTCCCATAGAGAGTCCCTTAATTGATGACTGAATCATTATAAAGTACCACGTTAATGGAAGGGACATGTAACCTCCTTTCCCTTCAAAAAAAATGGGAATCCATAGTCCATTGTAATTCACCATTAATGGCCTCTCAAGATTCTATTTGTAATTTTTTTGCTCCTGATTTCTAATGTCTGTGTTTATGTGCACCATAGTTTGGGTCAAATAAAATAACCTTCATTGGATGGATACCTATAGGCTCATGATACTCAATTTCATCTTATGAAATCATGCTCCATAATCATTAGTCACAATAAAAACATGATCGGCCCCTCTATTGTGATTCTAGTAAGTCATGATCTTGAAAATATATCCCATTGTAAATCCAATTTGCAAGTAAGTGAGCCGAAGAAATGTGAACCCATTTGCAATGCTAAAATTACAAAAAACATAAATTATACACTAAATAATTTAATGAAGATTTTAAAAACTTCTAAGTATGGAAATAATTCCTAAACTAGTTGACCAGAAAAATTATTTTCATTACATGGAGGGTTTTCCACTCTTTTCCTTTCTTCACTGTCACCATATATACATATTCAATTACCACTCCTCTAATAATTCCATAAATTCATTGCAACTAAATATCAGGATGAGAAAATCAGGGGTTTATAATATTATCTTTTATGATAAATTCCATATCATCTATAATTTCTCTATACACCTAAATTTTCTTGCTTCATTTATCATCACTAATATTACTATTAGTCGACACTACTTTTACTTATCCTATTTACTCTCATTTATCTTCTTTAAATATGTCCTAATATCACCCCTTCTAGTCATTTTTCTAATATCCCCCTTCATTATTATTCATCCACTAACCTTGTATCATCCCCACCAATCTCTTAATTCATCTAATCATCTCTTAATCTTATTCTAATCCCACTTATCTATTATTTGGAAATTTTAAATTCCCATGACCCACCTACCTACACACTCCTAGGATTTATTATAAGCCTTACCCCCATAGATTATATAGAAGCTCCTAATCACCTATCTAATCTACCCCTAATCATGATTAAACCTCCAAAGAGATTATAGAAGTGTCTTCCTCTAGAACCTTCTCTCCTCTAGAATCATCCAAAAAAAAATTAATTCTTTTGATAATCCTCCACCCTTAATCTTGTGGCAATCAAATTAGAATGGTGACCATTAACATTCCCTCCCTCAATCTATTTAAACAAGTCACCCCTCCATGTCCAAACCAATAAAGGAAGTCATATAATCTCCATGACAAATCCATGATCCACTTAATCAATGAATCCATAATCATAATCATTGATCATACCATCACCATGTTAAAATTTTGAGTCCAATTACAATCAACAATCCAATAATTTAGTTTAAAGATCTTGGAGGGAGGATAAGAGAAGCAAGGAATTATAAGAGTTGTCTAGTTGATTCTGATTTTGCTTCCATAATATTTTCTATTGAGCGTATTATGAATTTTGGGTAAAATTCCTATTTTTTGTTAGTTTTTATTAATTATCTCAAAATTACAATCATAATTACTATAGTAAATATCCATTTTCTAATATCTATTTGGAATTGATTGCTTCATACCCTATGTATTGACCAACAATTCACCCCACACTCAATTGAAGAAAGGCCATCAACATAAAACATAATGCAAAGGATGATTTCACTCAACGAACCCTTTTCTAGAATTTTATTTAACAAATTTATTGATGTTACTGCCACATAAGTTCTATTCTAGGGAAAAATTTAAAGTTTGATGACTACTTCTCCACTAGTATATTATGGGAAAATAAATTTGAGATTAATATGATTTTATTCCATCTACCATGCTCCCACTTAGATGCTTTGAAAACACAAGATAAATGATAGGCAGTGATTATTCAATACCTTCAAACTTTGAATGGAATTATATACTATTGGATTACTACAAAGTGAAAGTTGAAAATATTTCAATACAAGTAATTCTTCAATACTTACTATAGTCTGTATCTTCTCACAACTCTCAATTCTAATGGTCTACAAGAATATCAATTGAAAACACATTTTTTCCATGACAAACACCATTAAGAATTTAATCAATTGGTTATTCATCGTTGCTAGCTGAGTATATGACTATGGATTATTTTATGTCTTAAATAAAATAGGGTAGAGAAGTTGGAGAGGAGGGAGGTGGAAATACATGTAGGCCATGTAGGTGGGACATTTAGATGACCAATATTAAAGGGAGTCTTGTATGGTGGCAACTAAAAGTGTAAGATGCATTCAGTCTAAAGACAAAGTGCTTCTATGGTGACTCATGTTTACATGGGAGTTGTGTTTTTGGCATGATTTAAGTAAGGTTTGTTTGGGCAATGACATTTTGAATTAAGAGTTAGATATTTTGGTATTAAATTTGGATATTTCATTTTGATAATGATATTAGTGAATTAAATAATTTGAAAAAAAAAATTAGTAATTATAATATAAAAAAGTTATTTCATAAAGTAGATTTTATTACATCTTGATTTCTCGCTAAGAAAACTATTTGGTTATCCATGGATATTTATAGTTGACAAATTTGGATTTGGTTATTTTTAAATAAGCTTTGAGATATATGATATTATGGGATAGTAATATATTGCTTAGGTTACATGATTACTTTTCTAGGAGTTAGCTATAGTGTATATGTTTACATTATGATCATGTTGAAGCATTATTTCAATTATATTTTATAATGTATGTATATCATGTTGTTATGTTCTAACTACCTACTTGTTATGAGGTGATGAAAGAGAAATCATCCCTTAGAACATGATGGAGGGAGAGCATCATCAGAGAGGGTGATGTGGATGGAGATGTCAGAGGATGATAGATAAATTGATTAGAACTCTGCACACACCACGTTAGATAACACATGTTAGATGCATGATAAAGTGTTTAGCATAATGTGTTTTGATGTCATTTGCATTAAATAGTCATTTTAACCATGGTTTATAGCATAGTTTAATTTGTTATTTGAAATTCATCTTGTGTGAGATGTGTGTATGTCCATGAATGTTTTAAGATTTGTGTAATTAGAATAAATTTACATTTATTGATTGAGTTATCATTAAACCATTTTGACATGCTAACTTAATTACCATATATATATATATATATATATATATATATATATATATATATATATATATATATATATATTATTAATTAGAAAATATGCTCTAATAAATGAAAAAAAAGTAGAAAAAGGAAATAAATGGAATAAAACTAAAGAAAAGGCAAGATTTTTGAGAAAAGAAAACATATTTTAAAGAAAAGATAAAACGAAAAAATAAATAAAAATAATAGTAAAAATAAAAATAAATAATGGGAAAAAAACAAATAAAGAAAGAAAGCTATGCTTTTATGATGAAAGGGAAAAATAATATATTCAAGGAAAAAGGGAGGCACAAAACACACAAAAAAGGAGAAGGAAAAAGGCAGCACATGCAAAGACATATTTGAAGAGAAAAAGATAGGACCAAGTAGGCAATGTATTTAAATTTTGTGTATTTATGTGTCCGTCTAAATCTATAATTACATATATACTAGTTGTATATATATCTATTTATTAACTATGTAAAGAAATACATAAGAACTCGATATATATAAAAACAAATATAAATATTTTAGCAAACTGTATAAAGAGATACACATATACATATGTTTTGTATATATATGGAAACCATATATATATATATATATATATATATATATATATAAAGTGATTCATATAATAGTAGATATGTTTATTATTTATAATAGCTTATGTATGGTGATTTGATTGACTACGATAATTTGTATATATGCTCATCTACATATGTGGCATCTATTTACCCTTATTAACGACTTGAGCAACCTAAGGGTACAGATCAAACTCCTTCCTAGGTGTATATACAAGAAACTTGACAACTTTAATTACAATGAATTTTTTAGCTATGAAATTCTATATTATAATAGATAATAGGTATATGCTAGTCCAACAATCTGCTTGTGGAAAACATTGATTTGATTTTGAGGAGAATAGTGATATGTATATAGGTGATCATATCAATAATTTGAATATATTTATGGGTAGAGATATAGTGGTTAATTCTTAATAAAGCAATATGGTTTAGAAATAAAGTAATCTATTTAGTAATAAAGTGGTCTAGGGTATTTAATGACACATATAATTTTTTGTTAACTTGGTTACAAATCACTATATAACTACAATATAATAGTATCATGTACTAGAATTCATGTTAAATCACTTTACCACACCAACTAAAGAGATTATCATAGTTAATAGGTGACATAATTAGTTAATTAGAATGATA
This sequence comes from Torreya grandis, assembly GCA_037957365.1. Taxonomy (NCBI): domain Eukaryota; kingdom Viridiplantae; phylum Streptophyta; class Pinopsida; order Cupressales; family Taxaceae; genus Torreya; species Torreya grandis. The sequence continues at coordinate 7,187,057 of JARHVA010000110.1, forward strand.
ACATGTATTGGGTTACAAATTGCTATATAAATCTTCTAAGGAAGTGGGGATATATTATCCTTCATCTAATTTTTGGCATATAAATGCTAGAGGTGTGTTGTTTCGTACGAATTTGTAAGCATCATGCCAAGCATATAATCTATAACTCTTTGTGGGGGAGTAGGGGTTCAATCCTATGACCACTCTTCAATCATGTTGATCTACACTTTGCTATCTCATGGAATCCATGGACTTCTCAATGGAAAATGTTTTTAAAGAGGTACATTCAGAGCCTTGCAATATTCCATTAGCATTGTTGAATTTGTAAAGACACAAGATGCTCAAAGTCCCCAAAAAGTTAAATTTCTAATTAGAGGAGAGTTTTTGGATTCTTAAGCACTAGATTGGATTGGTGCAATCAATCCATTAATGCTTCAAAAACAATATTTTCATGCCTAAAAGAACACCCTTGTTACTTTGCATCAACGCATCATGTTTAAGCTCCAAGAGGTCATTCGAAGGGACATAGAAAAATTGGAAATGAGTATTATTACATAATAGGGAAAACTTTGGGAAATGTTCATGGTGTAACAAATTAGCAATTAATGAAGACTTCAATTCATGAATTTAGTGATTAGCCACAAAATTTAGTGTCCTTTTCATGATTATATCACTAAATGTTTTATTTGTGATCAGCATGTGTTGTGGATAATTTAACCTTTTCCTAATCATATTAACTGAATCTTCAACTAATTATATTAGTGATAAATTATTACTAAGTGATAAATCATTCTCTGATAGATGTTGGAAATATAAAATTCATCTCATGGTAATTTATTAGATATACATGCTAATTTTATCAAAAGTTGAAGTTCTTTATTGGACGGATCATTTTAAAGCTATATGGTAATAAATTGTCTGGACCATGATATTAAGGCTATAACTAAACTATTAATCGATATGCATCTAAACCACCCCCAAAAGACTAGTTTTAATATATTTAGTAATCCATGATTCATACTTTTTTAGTAGACTATGTTTAAGAGGTTTAAGACTCATACAAATTAATGGATTTGGATATTAATATTCATATGGATTTGGTTAATCATAATATAACCAATAGGTCTTACATCTAAACCTCTCTTTTATTATCAGTGTTGTTGTAGATATTATTAGGTGGTATCAACTGGTATATGGTATGCATCATTAATATTATTACTATTACATATAACTATGGATAAAGGTTTAAGATATTAATCAATATGCATCTAAACAATAAATGTAACATGGTCCACTTTTACCTAATGAAACCTATTGGTTAGTGTATTATATTTTGATCCATTATTAACTTGTGTATTATATGTATTGTGGTTATACCTTTATGTACTAGAGTGTTTACATATATAATTTATGTATATAAATATATGGGATGCATACTTATAGCATAGATTTTGACTAGTATATTATCACAGCTTTGGCATTTTGTATATTTATGAACTTGATGAAACCATATCCATATGAATATAGTCTCCTAAAACCTAAAAATATAATGATTGATTGTTGGTATTTATGCATACAATATTGAAAACTTGTGTGTGGTACATGTTTTGAGTATATTGGTACACACAAGTGCTTATACATAGCATATGCAAGTGCATCATAATTTGTGCCTATAGGTTATAGTTATTTTGATTGATAATGACTAAATTGTGATTCCATAATAATGGAAAAACTATTTATACTTACAACTTCCTAAAATATAACAATTTATTTGAATGAAAGATTATGTTCTCATGGTAATTGAGGCTTTCTTGTTATGACTGGATGTTGAAATAGAGTAGTGTATCCATAGAAATTGATGGAATATGGTATATTTATTTTCATATAATATATAATATATTTAAATATAGTTACATGGGGATTAGATTATGAAGTTTAAACATAGGGTATACTAGGTGGTATAACATGTAGTTGCTTGATTATTATCATGAGACAATGGATTCTCAAAATTAAAAGTCTGGTTATTTGTAATTGTGTATTTGTGCTCATAAAAAATGAGCTATGATATTATGGGATGTCATAGAGAATATTTTATCTAGAAAATATATTCTAAATTTATGTTATACCCAGGTGGAATAATATATAATTGTTATGTTTTGATACATCCATATGTTTGATGGACTAAATATATGTGTGATGGTTGTTACTATGAATAACATGTTTTATGATAATTATTAGGACCTTATTTATGTGTGCATATAACCCTAAAAGTATAACAAAAGATAGAATGGAATATTTTATGTCCATGTGAATTGAGACCTTCTTTGTTATATCTATTTACTTGAACAAAAGCTTAAGTTTCTATTGACTTATAATACTTTATTATGACAAGTTGTGGTACTTAGTAGTTTTGATTAAAAACACTAGATTGTAATAATATGGGTTATCATAGGGTGTAGTATATTTTGAAACTATTTATATTAATTATAAATTACATTTAAATGTGTGTTTTACTCAGATGGTATAAATTGTAGGCATTATTTCTATTATGAGATAAATAATAATGTGAGATTCATTCATAAATTTGATGGAATAAGTGTATGTTATAAGATTATCATATGCTTAACATGTTATGTGATATGATTCTAGTAAGATGTAAATTGTATGAATATTTTGGTTATATAATGTTAACCAATATCGTATTGCAAATACTAAGTAGTGAGATGGACTTCAATGGATTACTAGAATCACAATGCCAGATAAAGGCAATCTAATCAAGTGGTGTGTATGAATTTTGACTGATCTATAGATCACTATTATTTATTATTTGAAAAATTTAGCCAAGTTAATGTTTAGTGAGACATTGTCATTTCATGAGTATTATTTACATGTTTGTCATTTCATGAGTATGATATCTTTAAATGGAATGGGTTTTTATGATACACTATATGTTTAGTTTTAGAAATCATACAACACATGGGTACTTATTTGTCTCTCTGATTCTCGCATTATCACTATCTACTCATATATGAAGGGAGGGCCATCCCATAATTAGATTAGTTCAAGGGATAATTGGTCCATGGTTGGTGTATAAAAATGCTTAGATGATGGTCTCCCTTCTTATAATAGTAATACTTTTGAGATGACACTTGGGATTACCACAAATACTGGAGAGTCTAGGGAACTCATGATCTAAGGATCCATGTATCTTATTTATGTACATTGTATTATATTACATTTATTATTTAAAACATTCTCATGAAGAGGTGCAATTACTTATTTATTGTGGATTAATAGTAGTGGACGTATATTGTACCAACCATGGCTGGCTATTTGTAATTACTTTCTATGTTTGTATTATGATGTATTTCTTATGATGATATTGATTAGTGATGTATGGTATAGCATGCTTCATCTATAGATATCACACTTAAAGTCTCTTATATGATTTATGATTAAATTTTCATGGTGTAATCTATTTAAAGTATATGTTGTTTGAAAAAAAATCACCTATTTCTAGGTAGATCCCAGTGGGGATGTTACATGTGGTATCAAATTTGTATCTCAAAATCTAGGACCTAATGAGTCTATTAACATTTTTATATCCTTTTGTTTATCAGAAAGGAGAATAGCTAAATTGGTATGATACATTGAGTGTGTCTCTTAAGAGCATTCATACTCTCTTATAGCAGTTAAAGTGTTGGTTTATCAAGTGTCTTGATGGTGTTGTTTGCAATCATTATTGGTAGGTGAGTGCATAACATAGTTCATGAGTTGTGAAAAAGAGATTCCTATAGTATTTTTGATCATTTAGGTAGAACACATTGAGAATGATTACATTCTTACTTGTTAATTAAGCCACCTTTGTTATTGGTTTTTATCTTGTGAGTGTCTAAAAAACATGGGATGATTATCACTTAGGTATATGTGCATTAGTTTTTTTTATTAATTTTACTTATCTTATAAGACCATTTTTAGATTGGAACTACCTAGTATGGTGGGAATTTTCTTGTAGTAGAGTGTAGTTATCTTTTTTGAGGACTCCAATGTGTTAGGAGTTGGCTCATGAGTTGACACCCCATATGTTTATGTGGATTAGGAAGAAGTGTTAGTTGATATAGAGGTGATTTGTTGTTCTACCACATTATTTTGACATCATTACAAGCCCACTAAGAGGATTCATATTTTCATGATGTTCGGATAGTGTCTTCAATTTTTTATTGAGATAGAAGTTGTAGGATTGGATGGATTGATGAATCTATGTGGTTAGTATTTTTGTTTCCATTTGTGGAATTAGGTTGTAATTATACTCTTATAAGTTTAATAAGTGTGTAGTGATTTTGGAAACTTGTGTTGTGGTGTTTTCTTCATACTATATGAGGGTATTTAAGAGTTTTGTTACTAAGATGTTAGTTCACTACTTCCACTTGTGACTTTTAGAGTCATTACTTTATCTTCAATTGGGAGATTAGACCACATGGAGTGGCAAACCTTGAATTATATATTAATTCTATATTAAGAATTATAAGTTGATTATAATAATTATTTTATTATATATCTTTGATTATACTGATATTATTCTCTTTTTGAAGCATGTTATTTTTAAGAGATATTTATGTACCTTCCACCGGGAGTGAGTAGGGTATTGGATGAGTAGAACATCTTGTTAGTCTAAAAGGGTTGTTATAAACTTTTAACTTGTTGTATACTAGTTAAGAAAGCAGTGAGATAGTATCTCACTTGTTACCTTTAAAAGGTTGTAAGGACAGTGTGATCCCTGGATTTGGTATGTTATGTTAATTTTAACATTATTTCCTCTTAACAATAAATATAAAATAATAGGTTAAGTTATGAAATATGATACTATTTATGGTTGGAAAATGGTAACTTAATGTAATTATGGAATGATTATATGATTTTTATTGTATGTATGTTGGTACATTTGGAATTATTTAAGATATATTATTGCTTTTTGGGATATACTAATATAGATTTGTGATTGATTGAACCTTGTGCACATTTTAGAGATTGTTAGGTTATGGAAACCTAAGGGAAGAGTGGTGAATTAGGAAAATGATACTAAGATATATGAGTGTATCATATTTAAGTATCACATTAACTCGATAGTTACCAAGTTTGAATTTGATAGATGGACTTATCGAATCTAGGATTTGATATACGAACTTGTCAAATTTAATCACATGGCCATACGCATGTATACTATGGAACATTTATTCCTTAATTTTATATACATTGGAAATGTAGTATTTCTAGTTCCTATTCATTATCATACTTGTTAGGAGATTCGTGGAGTAACGAAAGTATTGACATATTATACTTATCAAGAGCTATGTGAAGTAGTGATAATATTAACTTATATACATCATTCTTAATGAGAAAAACACTCTATAGGTTAGAGAGATATGCAAAGGGTTTGGAAGGTTTTGTGGAGCTCTCCCTAGCCATTTTTTCTTGGATTTTATGATGATTTCATGTGCTTTTGGGAATTTAATAAGGTTTTGTGGAGATATGCAGATGGTCTAGAAGGTTTTGTGGAGCTATCCCTAGCCATGTGTTCTAATTTATAATTATTATTTTGGGGTATAAGTGAGTTTTAAGGATCCTCTAGAGTCCCTATGTTGTCTTTGATTCATCAAGAGTTATAGGAGAGAGTTTTATAGGTGTTTGGATTTTTCCCTCCAAAAAAGATAATTTAAAAATTCAAATATTAGAACTAAGTCAAGAGTGACCATAAGCATGGTATAAGGTGGTTAAATGAGAGAATATTGGTTAAAAAGGGCCAAGAAGTATTTTAAAGGGTGTTTGAATTCATTATATGTCTAAGTCATTAAGTCAAAAGTAATGTTAACTAATACAAATATCACCCACACATTGAAGTTGGTCATGTAAGAGAATTCTTATTTTGGTAACTACCACAACCAACATTGAAGTTAGATGGGAAAGAAGTGGTAAGTAAGTTTTGTGGCATATGAGAGAGTATGAGGAGAAAGGAGAGAGATCCAATAAGGAGGAGAAGAAACCAGAGTAAAAAGAATGTAAAAATCCTAAAAGAAAGTTGATAGTGTCCATGAATGGACTATTGATGTAACAGATAATGATTCAAATGAATAAGGAAAATATTGTTGTTGTGTTTTTTTTGCACTCAAAGGCATAATGGATTGTTATTAGTTATATATTATCTTGATAAGATCTCAAGGACATGATCATATCAATGATTATGTGTGATTATAGGTTTGTCAAGGTAAATTGTTGGTTATAGTCAAGTAAGAGGTTGATGGACTTGATGATTGTTAGTGAAAGAAGAAGCATTGGTTCAATCATTGAAGTTATATCCAATAATTCTAAGTTTTATATTGTTATTTGATATATTTTAAAAGGGAGAGATCCTTAAAGAGAATGTTCTTTGATGAAAATGTTGTTATGACTATGACAATCCTAGACTATGATATCTTAAGGTATTTGAAGCTTTGTATCAAGAAGGTCATTGTATTATTTGAGAAGATTCACATAGATATTTCAGTGAAAGAGAAGTAGGAATGGAATGGATTGATGTATATATATGGTTAATATTTTTCCTTTCAGTTGTGTAAATAGGTTATGATACTACACTTACCAGTTTGGTAAGTGTGTAGTGATTTTTCCATTCCTAAATTCATCCTCAATAAAATCATTTGTCACATTGGCATTACTCATACTATCATTTATGATAACGGTGGAAATTTTAAAAATACAGATGTCAAAAAACTCTATGTTAAATTCAAAATCAATCATAAAATTTCCACACCCTACTATCCATAATGCAATGGCCAAGCTAAGGCCACTAACAAAATCCTTAATAAAAGCCTCCAAAAAAATATTTGTGACACTCGCATAGGTTGGCACCTTCATTTATATCTCACTTTTTGGGATTATCGCAATAGCATATGCACAATCAAAACATAGATGAATACTAAACATCGATTCATTTTCCTCTTCAAATAATACAACACAAGATTCATTAAAAAAATTAAAAGATAAAGATAGTTTTTTAGAGAATCACCAAGCAAAACACCAATTTGATGTATGATAACTCCCTTGAAGAATCCTTAACCATTATGATCAAGTAAGGTCTTAAATCTACTCGAATTAGCTTGATTTAAAAGTTTTAAGGCCTCATCAAATATTCCTATTTTAACCATAAGCATAAATCATCACAGTAATCAAACTATTTTTAAAATAGAAAAAATAGTAATATATGTGACAACCCTACACCTGACAGGCATCTAATGAAATGTTAGAGGATTCTTTGATGAGCTTCTCACCATGAAAATACCTTCAACATAATTAAAAATATTAATAAAATAATGAGAAGCAAGGGCTTTCTGAACAATGAGTTGCCTCATATAATAAGAATACAATTGGAGCTAGGGTTTAGGTTCCATGTATCTCCAATATCATCTCCTTTTTAGGTCTTCCATTACTAAAACAAAGATCACTAACAAAAATTGTTTTTTTAGATGATATTGCTACTGCCAACAAATATAATGATTCCACACCTACTAATTCTCATAAAGCATGTAATGATTCAGAAGGCTTGGATATAAGATTTCCCACCAGATTCTTCTTCCTCTTTGTCATCCTCATTCTCCTTCTTATGTGATGTTGAGAATAAATTTGTATTCTTTTTATTGGCTCCTATCCTTTGCATTTTTCTTATGCTTGTATGTAAAAAATTAGTCTAGTATTTCTGAAAAATGGAAATATATGTGAATGTTTGTTGGTTCAATTGGTGAGGTTGCTTAGCTCACAAGAGCCCACTAGGGATCAATTCTTGTTGCTTGTAAAATCTGACACATGAAAAAGAATGAGGCTAGGATTGTGTCTTGGGTGACTTTGGCGGAATGGATACCCCTCAGTCCTTGACTCTTAGCTTAACATCATCATGTAAAAAAATGATTCATCAAAAAAGAAAAAAAATGTAAAAACACTATTAAATATTTAAATAAAATATGGTTTTTATCTTGCAATTTACTATATCCACTTTATATTCTCATTGTAGGAAACACTTGGGCATAGTTAAACTATTAAAAAATAAAAATAATTAATTTTATATTAACCTAAAAAATGATAACTAGTGTTTGCGTAAATATATTTGTTAAATAATTGAATCTAAATTTATTTATCATCTGGATTATAGAATTTGACTCTCTCATTCACAATCTTCATCTTTAAGAAAGTTAGGAGATAATGTTTGACATTGTATATTCCCTTAGTGGTGGTTGGGGAAACAAAATTGATACTATATTGCATCCTCCTCTCTTGGTAGGGTTGGTAGTGTCAGTGTCTTAATTTCAGCATTGGGCATGTCTATTTATAGTTTTTTGGTAGTTAGCATTTGGTTGTCACACTTGGTATTTTGCGATTTGATGTAATTTTGTCTTGGGCATTTTGCACTTGTCTTTGGGTTACTACTTGATTGAATTTTGATTGACATTTTCTCGAGATGTGCTTTCATAATACACACCTTTTTTTTATGAAGCATGTAGTTATGTTGTTTATCTTTTAAAATATAATTACATGCTTTCAATCATAAAAAAAATATAGACAACTAAAAATTTCCTTATGCTTTTATTAGTTGTTAAAATTTCATAGTTCTAGTATGCTATTTTATTTATCGATTATTGGTCTAAATTGGGTGTTATTAACAATTTTATCATCCTCTAATGCTCCTTGACCCCTTTCTTAGCCCTATCTAGCTCCCCTTTTCTCTCTCCTCTGATTTCTCCATGATTGGTCCCCTTTGTTTGGAGCATCTGTAAGAACTTGGGGCTGATCCAGAAAATTTGTATGTTCTAGACACTCTTTTGAGTGGCTCCTTTCGGGTTAAGTACCTTTGTCCCTTGCTCCGTATTTGTTTTTTCTTTTTGAAAATTGAAGGTAAGTTTGAGCACCAATAGAGTTCTAATTTTATTTTAATTTGTTTATAAAAATACAAGCATTAAATTTCATTTAGGCATCTAGCATTGAAATTAATTCATTTATATTCACATTAATATATACATATTTTGCAATCACTTTGAAAAAATAAAGAAATAATTAGAGTTCTAAAGTTCATATTAGAGATATACTATACATTATTAGTTTACCTAGCTGATAAATTGCTACAATTATTGGTGTGATATTTTCAATATTGTATATAATTGAGAGGCTTGCAAAATATCAGTAGCTCAACTATTCCCTAACATAACATACGAGGCCCGAATATTTGTTCCTTTCCTTAAGGCTTGAGATTAAGCCACTCAATTAGGGCATGGAGAAGAATTCCATTTTCTTGAAGACATAAAACTAAGTGAGATTTTTGGAGGCCTAGATTAGGAGAAGACAATTATCAAAGAAGAGTTTGCATACCTAATATTTTTCCCTAAGCAAAACTTGACACTCTAAATAGTAGATGCTTTCAAAACCATGCCTTGGACATTATTCTTTGATTTTCACAAGTTTTTAAGATGATTTTCAAATTACTATCAAACACTATTTTTCACTGTCATACCTTGACAATTATCACCAAATGTCATGATATTTAAAATATATTTCTAAACCTTTCTTATCTCATTATTTATTTAGTGGTAGAATATACTAATTACATTAATTATATTATTTTGCATGTATTTAATCTAATTGGGTGGGGGTGTTAGATCGGTTGGTTTCATGGATTGAGGGCAATTGCGTCGTGCTCCGCAGGTCAGGTGTTCAAGTCCCCCCGCCCCGTGGTACCGGAGGGTGTGTTGACTCACTCGCATCACCAGTCACGATAAAAAGTTTACCCGGTGGGCGCCTAGGAGGTTTGTAGGTTCTGACCTGGAGGCCGAAGGCTACGACAGGGCTGAGTTCCTCCCCGGCCTAAGTTAAAAAAAAAAAAAAAAAAAAAAAAAAAAAAAAAAAAAAAATCTAATTAAATATTTATGTATATTTATATTGTAATATTAGTATAAATCTATTTATTTATATTACATTTTGTTGAATTCGTACTCTCTTACTTCTCTTTTAAAATTAGATTTTTCTCCCTAAAAACTAAATATGAAAATATCTAATTTTTTAAAGATTTATATTATTACATTCTTTTAGATCTAAGCTCTAGTGTCCTTATGTTTTATTAGAAACCTAATATGATTCTTTTTAAATCTTAAATTATTTGCATAGTGTGTATGTTCAATACTAGATCTCATCATACCACCAAAATTAATTAAATCTTAAAAACCAACTAGGAAGAGAGTTAAAATTAATCCACTATAACAATTTAATGTCACCAGTTACATCAAAATTTATTTATTTTTGTTGATGCAATTTGATTCACAATCATTGATGCTAATTATCACATTTTTAATGAAAATTTTTAGTAAAACAATTAGCAAGAAATTTATGTGACACTAAATGCATCACCATGTTTTACATCATTTTTTTCCAGTTGACCTTCTCAAAAAAATTGTGTAGGGGAAAATTGTGTCAAATTTAGTGTTATAATTAGAGTCAATCAACACATGGATTTTTTAAATTTTATAACTTGGCACAATTTATTCATTTTATTTTAAATTTATATTTTGAGGAAATTTTAAATATTTTTCTCCATAAAAAAATAATAAATTTAAGTCATATTCAATTGAGTGAAAGTTTTTTAACACTTAAAATTTATATTTAAATATATAATTATATTTTTTATCATAATTAATAACATCAATAATTAATATATTACATTACATTTTAGGAAAATAAAATATTTATTTCGATTAATTAATATAAATTTCAAACTCATATCTATCATGAATATTAAAAAGAGTATATTATATATAAAATATTTACAACAATTCTCATAAAAAATGATTTTAAATCCTTAAATAAAAGTATATAAAATAGTTTGAGAGAGTAAGTTCCAACATATAAAATAAAATTCTTATCTTATGTTCCTCCTCCTCCTCCTCCTCCTCCTCATCATCATATGTATGCACCACCATTCCCACCACCATCATCATCTACATCCTCATCATCATCATTATCATCACTCTCATTTGAATGTCTCGTTACCTATAAAACAAAGGTAATATTATCACTTAAGTTTGAAATAAAAACAAATTATAATTGAAATATAGTATAATATTTGGAAACAACAAATGTGAGGTCAACTATAGGAGGTGCCTGATGTTTCCTTCACTAAAAATAATAATAATAAAGTTAATATTTTAAAAAATACAACCTAATGCCGTATTCGTAAACCCTAGTTATCACTAAAACCCAATGTTGGAATTCCCGTGGTACCGGAGGGTGTGTTGACTCACTCGCATCACCGGTCACGTTAAAAAGTTTACCCGGTGGGCGCCTGGGAGGTTTGTAGGTTTAGACATGGAGGTTGAAGGCTACGGCAGGGCTGAGTTCCTCCCCGGCCTTAAAAAAAAAAAAAAAGAAAAGAAAAAGAAGAAAAAAAAGAAAAATTCAAATCTAATTAAATATTTATGTATATTTATATTGTAATATTAGTATAAATCCATTTATTTATATTACATTTTGTTGAATTCGTGCTCTCTTACTTCTCTTTTAAAATTATATTTTTCTCCCTAAAAACTAAATATGAAAATATCTAATTTTTTAAAGATTTATATTATTACATTCTTTTAGATCTAAGCTCTAGTGTCCTTATGTTTTATTAGAAACCTAATATGATTTTTTTAAAATCTTAAATTATTTGCATAGTGTGTATGTTCAATGCTAGATCTCATCATACCACCAAAATTAATTAAATCTTAAAAACCAACTAGGAAGAGAGTTAAAATTAATCCACCATAACAATTTAATGTCACCAGTTACATCAAAATTTATTTTTGTTGATGCAATTTGATTCACAATCATTGATGCTAATTATCACATTTTTAATGAAAACTTTTAGTAAAACAATTAGCAGGAAATTTATGTGACACTAAATGCATCACCATGTTTTACATCATTTTTTTCCAGTTGACCTTCTCAAAAAAATTGTGTGTAGGGGAAAATTGTGTCAAATTTAGTGTTATAATTAGAGTCAATCAACACATGTATTTTTTAAATTTTACAACTTGGCACAATTTATTCATTTTATTTTAAATATATATTTTGAGGAAATTTTAAATATTTTTCTCCATAAAAAAATAATAAATTTAAGTCATATTCAATTGAGTGAAAGTTTTTTAACACTTAAAATTTATATTTAAATATATAATTATATTTTTTATCATAATTAATAACATCAATAATTAATATATTACATTACATTTTAGGAAAATAAAATATTTATTTAGATTAATTAATATAAATTTCAAACTCATATCTATCATGAATATTAAAAAGAGTATATTATATATAAAATATTTACAACAATTCTCATAAAAAATGATTTTAAATCCTTAAATAAAAGTATATAAAATAGTTTGAGAGAGTAAGTTCCAACATATAAAATAAAATTCTTATCTTATGTTCCTCCTCCTCCTCATCATCATCATCATCATATGTATGCACCACCATGCCCACCACCATCATCATCTACATCCTCATCATCATCATTATCATCACTCTCATTTGAACATCTCAGTACCTATAAACAAAGGTAATATTATCACTTAAGTTTGAAATAAAAACAAATTATAATTGAAATATAGTATAATATTTGGAAACAACAAATGTGAGGTCAACTATAGGAGGTGCCTGATGTTTCCTTCACTAAAAATAATAATAATAAAGTTAATATTTTAAAAAATACAACCTAATGCCATATTCGTAAACCCTAGTTATCACTAAAACCCAATGTTGGAATTCCCGTGGTATCGGAGGGTGTGTTGACTCACTCGCATCACCAGTCACGTTAAAAGTATACCCGGTGGGTGCCTGGGAGGTTTGTAGGTTCAGACCTAGAGGCCAAAGGCTACGGCAGGGCTGAGTTCCTCCCCAGCCTGAAATAAATAAATAAATAAATAAATCTAATCTAATTAAATATTTATGTATATTTATATTGTAATATTAGTATAAATCCATTTATTTATATTACATTTTGTTGAATTCGTGCTCTCTTACTTCTCTTTTAAAATTATATTTTTCTCCCTAAAAACTAAATATGAAAATATCTAATTTTTTAAAGATTTATATTATTACATTTTTTTAGATCTAAGCTCTAGTGTCCTTATGTTTTATTAGAAACCTAATATGATTTTTTTTAAATATTAAATTATTTGCATAGTGTGTATGTTCAATGCTAGATCTCATCATACCACCAAAATTAATTAAATCTTAAAAACCAACTAGAAAGAGAGTTAAAATTAATCCACTATAACAATTTAATGTCACCAGTTACATCAAAATTTATTTATTTTTGTTGATGCAATTTGATTCACAATCATTGATGCTAATTATCATGTTTTTAATGAAAACTTTTAGTAAAACAATTAGCAGGAAATTTATGTGACACTAAATGCATCACCATGTTTTACATCATTTTTTTCCAGTTGACCTTCTCAAAAAAATTGTGTGTAGGGGAAAATTGTGTCAAATTTAGTGTTATAATTAGAGTCAATCAACACATGGATTTTTTAAATTTTACAACTTGGCACAATTTATTCATTTTATTTTAAATATATATTTTGAGGAAATTTTAAATATTTTTCTCCATAAAAAAATAATAAATTTAAGTCATATTCAATTGAGTGAAAGTTTTTTAACACTTAAAATTTATATTTAAATATATAATTATATTTTTTATCATAATTAATAACATCAATAATTAATATATTACATTACATTTTAGGAAAATAAAATATTTATTTCGATTAATTAATATAAATTTCAAACTCATATCTATCATGAATATTAAAAAGAGTATATTATATATAAAATATTTACAATGATTCTCATAAAAAATGATTTTAAATCCTTAAATAAAAGTATATAAAATAGTTTGAGAGAGTAAGTTCCAACATATAAAATAAAATTATTATCTTATGTTCCTCCTCCTCCTCATCATCATCATCATCATATGTATGCACCACCATGCCCACCACCATCATCATCTACAACCTCATCATCATCATTATCATCACTCTCATTTGAACATCTCATTACCTATAAAACAAAGGTAATATTATCACTTAAGTTTGAAATAAAAACAAATTATAATTGAAATATAGTATAATATTTGGAAACAACAAATGTGAGGTCAACTATAGGAGGTGCCTGATGTTTCCTTCACTAAAAATAATAATAATAAAGTTAATATTTTAAAAAAAATAACCTAATGCCATATTCGTAAACCCTAGTTATCACTAAAACCCAATGTTGGGATTCTATATAGAGTATTCAATTGTTTGAAAATTTAATACTTACTTAGATGTCTTCCATGGCATTGATGTGTCTTATGAGTACTTTCGAACAATCCTCCATTGCCATATAGATGTGATCATTAGGTGGAAAGATCTAGAGGTTGGATTTGTAAAAAAAAAAGAAAAGAAAAAGTTCAATTAGAATACAAAAGAATGAATAAAAAATGAGTAATTCAGCATAACATTTAGACCATTTAAATTCACTCTCTAAAGTCACCTTTATGTTTCTTAGGATTTTATTTTTCAAAACTAGAACCCTTAAGTCAGATTTGAAGTTGCATATGTGAGGCATATCTACAAGGTGACATTAGGGTGTCTTTAGAACAACCAAATTTAGTTGGAAATGTTAGGATGACTTTAGTGGTGAATGTAGCATGACTTTAGAGGTAATGTTACGTATTTAACAAGTGATGTTTGAGTGTCTTTATGAGTAAGGTTAGAGTGTTTTAAGAGGTGATGTTTGGTACCTTTGAAAGGTGACAATGAGATAACTTAATTTAAAAATTGGGTTGACTTTAATTGTGAAATTATGTCCATATTTTGACTTAATTGGAAACTTTGGATTGATTTTATTTGTCACTTTATGTCCATCTATAAGTGATTACACTAGGGTTTCCCTAAAGGAAACTTTGTTGTCATTTTTAACCTGACTTGATTACCAAAATCTAATATGATTTGGGGTGATTTGTTGTGCCCATTTAAACAATCACTTGATTGGTTGGATGGGTGAAACACTTATTAAAAATGATCCCAAGAATTCTAATTTCAAAACATATTGTGATTTCGGGCTCAATTTTTCCTAATTGAGTGCCCCATTCAACCAATCACTTAATTGGTTGGATAAGGGACAAAATTAGGTTAAATTGATCCCCCAAAACCTATTTACAAAAACCTAAATTGATTTGGGGCTTAATTTTCTTTAATTGAGTGCCTCATTAAACTAATCACTCAATTGGTTGTATGGGCATATCAAGCCACCTAAAATTAATTGTGACAACCTTATGTGATTCAAGGCTCAATTTTCCCTAATTGAGTGTTCTACTCAACTTATCACTTGATTGGTTATATGGAGGATGCAGTAGGAAAAATCAAGCAATAAAACCTAATTAAAAAAATTAATGTGATTTGGGGCTCAATTTGCCTTAATTTAATGCCCCATCTAACCAATAACATAATTAGTTGTATGAGGAACATCAGTTGGGAAAATCAAGCTCCTTGAACATAATTACAAAAAACAATATGATTTAGCGTTCCATTTCCCCTAATTGAGTGCCCCATTCAACCAATCACTCAATTAATTAGATGGGGATGAAATTATATAAAATTGAGCCCCTAACATCTAATTATGACAACCTAATGTGGTTTGGAGATTGACTTGACCTAATAGATTGCCTATTTCCACCAATCACTCGATTGGTTACATAGGGGACACACTTAGGGTATATCAAACCCATGAAACAAAATTTTGATAACCTAAGGTGATTAGGAACTCAATTTACCTTAATTCACCTAATTTTAAAAACCTAATTTTATTTATACATAATTTAAATATTTAATGGAAATTTAGACAACTCATGAAATGTAAGATCAACATAGACAATCTCACATAGGTAACTTTAGGTCTTTGGCATCTAATATTAATTAAAAACAACTCAAATTCTTTGTTTAGAAATTATAAATTACTGAGGAAGGCTAAAGATTATTCATCATTAATTTTAGCCTTAGTATTATTACACAATGTTTTGATCCATTTGATTACGTATTTGTTAAATATATTGTACATTTTAGGGAAGCAACCTGTAATGATTATAATCATAGCTTGAGTTAGAAATTAGAAACTATTTGTATCCATTATAGCCATAATTTATTTATGTGAATGAGGAGAAATCAGATATAAACCCTAATGCATAAATCTTAAACCCTAAGAAGGAGGATGAAAGCATAAGGGAACTATAGGGTTTTGACATAGTCAAGGTAAGGATTGGTTTCACTAATATATTTTAATTTTTTTGAATTAGTTATTCTTAATAAGTTAGAACTATGAATATTCAAATTGTATAATATATATATGAATTATGCATATTTGAGTGTATAAAAAAATGTTCATTTTCACTTGTTAAATATAGAAATGAATTAGATCATTAGGGTACTTAGCATGTTTTGGTTATGTGCTTGTTTGTGACAATGTACTATCATCAAAAAGGGCTAAAACTAGATCTAGAGGTGCTTGGATATAGAAACTAACTATATAAACTTATTTGGGTGGATCTAGTAATACCTGGATGCCTATATTAATTAAATTTATTTGATTGATATTGGATATATATTTATGATAAGTGTTGGACTCTTCCATCATAGGTTATTGTGTCCACCTGTAAATTGATGCTTATTGAAATTTTAGAAGTTCCCTCTCATATACAAGTCCAAAATTTTGTATCCTTCACCTTGAAACCATAACTTCAATTTTGACACTATGTTTACTTATAAAAAAGGGTTAGAGGTATGGGTTTAGATGACCCCAACCACTTCCCAATGAGTAGCTGAGTTTTAAGTTTTTAATACTTCAAAGATGACTCAAAACACACAATTATCCCTGTTAGGTGTATGTGTGCGATAATAGTCCACTAAAATGGATGCAACTTATAACATGTCCTTCAACACTTGATAATGTACAAACTTGTCATGGATTTAGTTACTGTAGACTTGTCTAAGGCCTGATCCTTGTGAATGGTTTTTTATTTGGAAACTTTAAGTTAATTCATATCTATATCTAATTGATTTCCTATGAGTAAACTATGTTTGTTTGGTAAGTGCTAGGGGAAATAGATTTAAGCCTAATGTGTTTAAATAGCTAATTATTTGGGAAAAAATTTACACCATTGACATGAAAAACATATAGACTGACCCATAGGAAGGATTTAAATTTAGGAAAATGGTCCCTAAAGGGTGTGTGAATGGATCTAGTACATGTGGATCAATTTGGTAGCCGAAATTATCTGCCTATGACTTAAGGCATCTAAGATATAAGAAATAATGATCTAATGATCAAGAGGTAATATGAGTTAGAAAATAAGTTTTTTAGGCACCAACTAGGGAATTCTTTTAGGTGACTGATAGTAAATTGGGAAGGTCAAAACCACAGATATGTGAATATGTAGGAAATAAAGTGGAAAAGAGTAATATGTGTATGCACAAGTCATGTATGGTATAGATAGGTCAAGACATAAATTTTCAAGTTTATAACCCCAAATTTGTGTCTATAATGGGGAATGACAAATATTACAATCCATGTGTTGCCAATGAGAGCTATGGAATGACATTGACAACTTAGTATTAACAAAATTTTCAAATAGAAGAGGATGTTAAATGAGCTAGTATAAAATTCTTATTTTGGTAGAAAAAATAACCAGCTCATTTGGCCAACATCAATATATCCATAGGGATGTAGGATTCACATTAATATTAAGAAGGATTTTGAAAACAATTGACTAAAAGAGAAAATCATAAATTTTTTTTAGAGTGGAAAGTAGCCCAAATACATGGTGTAACTATGTTGGTACAAATATTTACTATGCACCTTTAGTTAAGCTAACTTAATTAGATAGCTTTCACATTATGTACATTTAGTTAATTAGTTATGCATTTAATTATCTTAATCTCATAAATGATATATTAGATAGACTCTTTCATTATGAGTTAGCTCTAGATTTAGCTTTGTTAGCTTCTCTTATGCATAAGTTTGCATGCATTTTTATAGAGTTTAATTAGAGAATATTTTTTGTATCTATTTTATAAATAAAGGATAAAATTGTATTATTATCAAAAAAAAATTATTTTACAATTATTTGATACTTTTGCAATCCTATTATTGTCTATTTGCATAGTGTTTCATATCAAAGTTAGTCAATACTGCGTAGATATAATCTTGAGGATTTCCTAAATATTTCATGGTATCATAGCTTGGTTCTCCATAGGTTGAGTTGTGTATTTATAAATTTTATTCCAAGCTCAACATTTTCACACTACTACTTAAGCACCTGAGCATGCATTTAATCTAACCCACAATCTAGGTTTTCAAAATTATCCTTTGGGTATATTTTATTTGAGCTAATATATATATATATATATATATATATATATATATATATATATATATATATATATATATATGAGTTTTAAAAATTATTATAAAAGATAGAATTTATATAATAAATCTACTTGTTTTCCTAAAATATAATTGGAAATCACAATTTTTTTTAAAAATGGGTTTTTGGAGTTTTTGGTGTTTTTTTGCAAATGTTTAAAGTTAAAAATTTAAAGCACAAGAAAGGAATAATAGAGAAGCTAGTGGATTTGTTTTTTTTTAAATTATGAACAAAGGCATACATTATTATATTCCTCTCTTCAAGAGCTTTCCAAAAAACTTTGGATTTTTTGTTTAAATCTCTAAGCTTAATGCTTGGTGTAGCGGTTTAAGTGTTGTTTGTAAGGCATTTAAGAATATGTAGGTAGAAGGGTTCAATCCCACCTCCATATTTTTATTACACAACTATTTTTAATCCCCTAGATTTCTATATATGACTTTTCCACTTTATGTTTTATCCCCCAAGGACCACCTCTCACCAATGTAAGGTTGATTTTGCACATAGAACTTCCAAGAGGCATAGCTCTCATTTTAGAAGGGCTACGAGGGTGATTTTTTTTTTTCATCTTTCATATTTTTTAGATATATATGCATTGGTGTAATATTTTTTACACTTTGAGAAACCAATTTTTTAAGATTTTACAAAATTTGCCTAACTATGTGGGTAAGTGCATGAAATTGGGGGACAAAAAGTGGCCTACCCATAGACATGATTTTCCTAAAATTTCAAAAATCTGAAATTTTGTAGATAATTTGAGATATATACACTCCAAATTTTAAGATGGTTTAAGAACATGAAATGTAGCATTTCAAGTCTAGTTTCTAAATCACTAATTTTTTTAAAAATGGTTAAGTATAACTAGGTCAAACATCTAAAATTTGAAGAGGAACTCCTATTTTTTTAGAAAACATAGTAGATAGATGATCGTGTGGTGCACCATTTTTTGAGCAACATTTAATATTATTTGAAACCCTTTTGGAGAAATTTAGATAAGATATTCTAGTTTTTGATCTATATATATATATATATATATATATATATATATATATATATATTTTGTTCAATGAATACTTTTTGTTTTATGAAATTTTCAAGTAAATAGATCCTAAAAACTGATAAAAAAATGGATAGTCATTCATGCAGCACACCTAAATACCTCAAAAAAACATTTTTTTTGAATGTGTGTATAATTAGGCCTAGTTTGTGACCTTATAACTTGTATTTCAATTGGATCAATGAAATATAAATTACATGAACATGTATAGTCATCTATGTTTGTGGCATGTAGTGGCCTAAAAAAGTTATAGTTAGACATCAACATATTTTAAAACCTTAAATTAGTTCAAAAATTATAAAAATCATATTATTGTAAAGAGGAGAGCATGCTCATCAGGATGGTAATAAGTTTTTGAATTTTTACGTTGAAATTCTTAGTGTATTTGGAAATCAAATTTGGATTTTTTTATTTTTATCATAACTCTCAAAACTTAGCTATACATTAATAGTCCAAGCCTTTGGCTCAAAAATCCAAGCCATTCCTGAACCAAAAGGCATGAGAATCAAATTTAAATTCAAATAACACAATTATATTAATAACATGATTGCATTACTTAATAACATGATCAAATTGATAATGTAATTGCATTGATAATGTGATCATGTTATATATTCCCAACACCCTAAAACCTAAATTTGCATTTCGACCTACTAAAGGAGCCATTAGGCCTAGTAGTATTAAGATCAAAGTTTGGTTGATTAAGAGTATTATTTGGGACCAATGTTCTTGTCAATATTTGATAGAATTTAATAATAATTAGAGATATATTAACCTATGAATCAATTTATTATTCATTTGACATAAGTCTAATCTTCCTTAAAATGTTGATAGTCCTAGTCCATCCTAGACAAGGTTAAGAAGTCAAAAGTTAGTTTTTGGTGATCCACTAATCCAAATCACTCATAATTTGGAAGATTGATTTAGATTTAATTTTTTACATGATTAAAAAAATTATATTATCCAAAAATCAATTGGAGTACAAGGATCCTCTGACTAAGTACTAATGAACCTAAAGTATGAGGTTCGAAAGCGAGTTCAGTGATATCATAAATGTTTAAGGATTTGTTATTTGAAAGTTAGTATTTGAAAAATAATTTATAGTCTTCACAATATTCAAATGTTGTTTTGGAATAACAACAAATAAATCAAAGGTCATTGTATTTTGTGTCAAGAGTGTATACAGTCCTAAAAGAGGCTAAATTTGGTTAAACAAGACTGCGTTAGTTTTTGTGGATAATTGGTGATGTTTGGAATTTGTAAAAAACTTTTATAAACTTGTAGTATTGTCTGAATCTCTGATAAGATTTTTTGAGTTAGTAATTGAATTTTTATAAGGATATATTTTCAAGGTATATCAGTGCATTAGTACCCTATTTTGCATATAAGAAGTTATCTTTTGTAAAGTTTAGAGATGCCACAAACATACATGCCACAAACATACATGGCTTACAATATAATGATTTTATCATGAGATGTCATAAAATACATTTTTTTAAACCTATGGCCAAAACTTAGCCTTGGAGTACCAATCTAGTTATGCATTTGAAGTAAATTGGGGCTATTTCAAGCCCCTTCAACCTAATTACATGGCTATAAAATGTGATTTGGGGTTTGATTAACTCCAATTGAATTAGCTCGATTGAATCAAAGAAACATAATGTATTTATATGCAAGTTCTACATGTATAGAATGTGGTTTTGAGCTCAATAAAATTGAAGTCATTAACTAATGAATGCAAATGTCAATTAGTTTAATTGTGAAGATAATTAGGGTCAAGATAAGCCATGTGAATGTATTTTAAATTATATATTCAATTTGATTTGGATTCAAATTAACCCTAATGTCATATCATATATAATTAACCAAAGAGTTGATTCATTTAATAAAAGAGTCATTTGAGACCAATTTAAACCCCTTAAAGAGCAAGATATGATTCGGGGCAAAATTAAAATTTTGTTTCTATCATGAATTGATCTAATTAGTCAGATTGTGCAATTAGGGATATGATTTGGGAAAAATTGATCCCCTAAACTAAATTTATGGCTCAATCAGTTGTATAGTTCATGTATGGAACATGTATGGCTTAATTGACCCTACTTTTATTAGAAATGCAAACATGTTTAGGTAATTATAAAAAATAGGTGAACAAGAAGCTCACATTTTCTCCAATTACCTTAGTGATTAGACCCTATATCTAATATATTTATCCCTAAACCCTAACCAATTAACTTAAACCCTAAACCCTATACCATTTACCTTAAACCCTAAGCCATAAGCCCTATAGACCCTAAACCAATAAATTTATCCCTAATTAACATCCTTTATAAATAGTAATAATTAGGTTCACAAGAATGAACTTGGTTAAAGTCACACCACTCATTACCACAATTGGCTTCATATGCTCAATATGTGATGATGTAGGGGATAATTGATCCCAAATTCACGTTCTTTACTCATAGATCTAGTTTCAAAGAGCTCAAATTTACCCCAATCACCATCATGAACAAACCTTATATACCCTAAAACCTATACCCTAAACCCTAATCCCTAAAGTTCCTAATCCTTAAAATCTAAACAATAAATATAAACTCTTTAAACCTTGAACCAATCATTTTAGCCCAAATTAACATCATTTATACTAATAATTAAGTTCAAAGGGCTCAGTTTGGCCTAAATCACACAACTAATTGCCCCATTTGACTAATTCACTCAATCTGCATGATGACATGGGGTATAATGACAACCCAAAAACACATTTTATAGTCACAAATGGGTCCAAGTGATTCAAATTATCCTCAATCATCTTTGTGATTGACATTGTGTACCCTAAACCATAAATACATTAAAATCTAAGCCCTAAACCATAAATCCTAAACACTATACCCTAAATTGTAAACCATAAAATTTACCTATTTACCAATTGATTTAGTCCCAATTAACATCCTTTGTAGTAAGAATTAGGTTTGAACATGATACAGAGAAATTAGACATTATATATATGTCCTTAAACCTAAACCCTATGCCCTTATCCCTAATCCCCAAAACATAAATTGTAAGCCCTATGCCTTAGTGCCTACTACATGCCACAAACATACATTCCTTAAAATATAACTAATTTTATCATAATATGTCATAAAATGAAATTTTTAAACCTATGGCCAAAACTTAGCCTTTGGAGTACCAATCTAGTTGTGCATTTGAAGTAAATTGGGGCTACTTTGAGTCAAGATTCAACCTAATTTACCAAAGAGGATGTTAGTTGATTCTTTTAATAGAGGAGGCATTTGAGGCCAATTTAAACCTCTTCAAGAGCAAGATATGATTTGGGGTAAAATCAAAAGATTGATTCTATCATGAATTGATCCAATTAGTCAATTTGGGCAATTAGGAGCATGCTTTGGGAAAAATTGAGCCCCTAAATCAAATTTATGGATTAATTAATTGTATAACATTTATGCAACATGTACATGGCATAACAAACCCTATTTTTATCAAAAATGCAAACATGAAGGTAATTGTCATAAATATGTGGATAAGTAGCTCAAATGTTCTTCAATCACCTTAGTGATTAGACCTTATATCTGATATCTTAAACCTTAAACCTTGTACCATCTACATTAAACCCTAATCCATAAGCCCTAAAACTAAAACACTTTAAATTATATACCCTAACCCTTAAACTAATAAATTTATCCCCAATTAACATCCTTTATATATAGTATGAATTAGGTTCACAGGGATGAACTTGGTCAAAATTGCATCACTCATTAAACCATAATTGACTTAATTGGCTTAATCTATGATGATGTGGGGGCTAATTGAGATCGAAATCACATTCTTTACTCACAAATATAGGTTCAAAGAACTCAAATTTTCCCCAATTACCTTCACAATTGTACCTTATATATCTAAAACCTATACCCTAAGCCCTAATCCTTAAAGTTCCTTATCCCTAAACACTAAACCATAAATATACACTGTTTAAACCTCAAACCAATAATTTTAGCCCAAATTAACATCATTTAGACTAAGAATTAAGTACACAAGGCTCAATTTGGCCTAAATCACATGACTGATTACCCCATTTGACTAATTCACTCAATATACATGATGACATCTAGGGTATAATGACAAACCATAAACACAGTCTATATTCAAAAATGGGTCCAAGTGATTCAAATTATCCTCAATTATATTTGCGAATGACCCTATGTACCCTAAACCATATATACATTAAAACCTAAACCATAAACCATAAACCCTAAACCCTAAACATTATGTACCTTAAATTATAAAGCAAAAACTTTCTCTATTTACCAATCAATTTAGTCCCAATTAACATCCTTTATATTAAGAATTAGGTTCACATGGCATAGAGTGATTAGACATTATATATAGGTCCTTAAACCTAAACCCTATGCCCTACTCCTTAATCCCTAAAACATAAATTGTAAGCCCTATGCTTGAATGCCCAATACATGTTGAAAACATACACACTTTAAAGTATAACTTAATTTATCACAAGATGTCATAAAATGCATTTTTTAAACCTATGGCCAAAACATAGCCTTTGGAGTACCAATCTAGTTGTGCATCTGAAGTAAATTAGGGATATTTTAAGCCCCTTCAACCTAATTACATGACTATAAAATGTGATTTTGGGGTTGATCAACTCCAATTTTCCCAAATTGCCATCACAATTGTACCTTATATACCCTAAAACCTATACCCCAATCCTTAATGCTTAAATTTCATAATCCCCAAACTCTAAACCATAAATATAAACTTTTTAAACCCTAGACAATTCATTTTGGCCCAAATTAACATCATTTAGACTAAGGATTATATTTTTGATTGATCTTGTGTACCCTAAACCTAATCCCTAAACACTATACCCTAAATTGTAAGCCAAAAATGTTTCCTATTTACCAATCGATTTAGTCCCAATTAACATCCTTTGTAGTAAAATTAGGTTCACACATGGAATATAATGATTAGACATTGTATACACCCTTAAAATTAAACCCTACATGCCCTAATCCCTAATCTATAAACCCTAAAACATAAATTGTAATCCCTAATCTCTAATCCCTATGCACTAATGCCTTAATCCCTAATCCATAATCCTTAATCTATATTAAGTATAACATAATTATGTTATTTAATAATGTGATCACATTATTATTTATATAGAAAACACTTGTTTTTCAATGTCAATTTCTAACCCTAATCAAGTGTTAAGAATAACACAATCATGTTATCACATAACACAATCATATTATTCTTAATATATGATTCTCATTATATTCAATGAAGTAAAATCTAATATAACAAATAATGTGATCACATTATGTAATAACATAATCACATTATATAATGTGATTTAATTATTATTATAGACCAATCTTAGTTTTCAATATCTATTTTTAACCCAAATCAAGAATTTTGTCCCCATAAACATTCTTTGCATACTTTTGTGGGATCTATGGTACTTGTGTACTTGACCCCACCTTTGAAAAGTTGTCAATTATCCTTGATGGGTGACAGATCATGTTTAAAGAAGAGGAAGATGTTGAAGAACAAAATACCATAGGAATTAAAATATTTTAGAGAGAAACACAAGATACAAATGCAAAAACTTTGTTGTAAATAAGGTACAAACCCTAATCCTGATCAACCTAAATGCCATAGATAATGAGCCAATTGATAAATATGAATATAAAAATGATGAAATTGACAATAATGAATTGAATAATGATGAAATTTACCATAAATAAATGAATAATAATGAAATTTACAATAATGAATTAGATAATGTTAGAAGTTTACATTCAAAGTTACAAGTTTTTTATTTTGTTGATGATGAATCTATGTATGATGTTTCACCCCCCATGAATGAAAAAAATATGATGGAAAAAAATAATGATGAAATTAAACAAAAAGAAAATTTCATGGAAACATATAATGAATAAATAAGTAATGAATAAAATTTCAGCCCACCTCTAAACAATAAAAATAATAATGATTTTGAAACACCCTATCAACAAATTCCACCAATAGCAACACCTCCAAACATTGTGTATAGAGAACACAAGTACTCAATTGAAGTCAATGAAAATATTTTAGAACCAATGCATAAAAAAAATTCTGATTTTCATTCAAGAATAATGTCTTAACAAATTTAGGATACTTTCTTTCATAACTTGGATTATGATAGTCAAAGATGTCATATTTGTTTCATTGATAAAATTGATTAAGATGAGACCTATAATGTACACATTAGGACTGACAACATCTAACATAGATGATGAAAATAATGAAATTATTTTAATTCTACATGATGCATATCATATTGTAGGCCCAAAATCATGCACCCAAGATTGTAATGTTTCCCGACATATACTTACAACTTATGCAGTAAGTGACAAAATAGTAAAAAAATGAATGGTTTCAAAAATGAGTCAAAAAATTAATATAAATAGAAAAACAATAATGAAAGCAATTAAAATATGTGAAATAATTAATTAACCTAATACCAATGAGTTTTGGGCATTTTCTGATAGACTTCCATGAAAGGACAGGGCTATAGCTAATACTCTCAAAGAGTTACTTGCTCAATTTTGGAAAGACAATATAAGAGTTTTGCCCAATGCAAGAGATGCTATGAAAAGAAGAGTTGGTTCTTATAACTCCAACCCACATCCAAAACATTTATTGGATATTATTCAAACATAATTGTACTCTAATTATTTGGAAAAACATCCATAATTTTTTGTTTGTCAAAGATATTTTGAGATGGACAAACCTTTTTATGAAAAAATAAATCATACCTGCACCACTTGTTATTGTGGTCAACATGTTGAATTTTCAATGCACTATGATTTTTTTCTCCATATTCATTATACTTTACATATTAACAACATTTTGTAGGAGTGTGGTATTGAATTACCACCAAAATCAGCCATAGAATTTATTCCAACTATCTTTTGCAAAAGACCAGATGGACAATTATTTTATAATAAATCATGTTTAAATGGAAATTGTAGCATTTGTGGTGGATTGAAAAAATTAAAAAAATGTATCCATGAGGATATTACAAGTGAAATTGCAAATGAATTAGTTGTTTTAATCAAATATAAATCAATTTTATCAAGTAAAAGATGCCAAATAATCTAAAAGGTGTGAGCTTGTTACAAAAAATATACTTATTTCTTAATTTTTGGTCAAATTAGGGTTAAGATTATTTATGAGTATGAAAGGTAAACACACAATCCTAGATGGTTAGATGAACATTTCAATATAATCAAGGATACATTCCTGCTTGGTTTGATTGTTTCAGTAGTTAATTTTACTAAAAATTACACATTCAAACCCCAAATGAAAGTTCAATCGTAGTTTTATAACTCATCAAAAATGATCATATTCATGTATATAACATTCATGCATGCACTTGATAGTACAAATCAATAATGAAAAATATTAAGAGAGTACCATTTATATATTATAAATGAATGATCACATTGTTTAGAGTATGCACACAGTTATTTTTAGATGTTCTATGAATATTTGAGTCAAACGAACATTACTTTTAATCAACATGACATTTGGTCAAAAAATTGCACATCACAATTTAAAAATGCATGGATGTTTTATTGGTTGAGTAGGATGCATGTTACCATTGGCGTAGAACACATTTGGATTTTCACCAAGGTTGGCCATGGATAAGGGGAGCATGACACTGTTGGAGCATGTGTAAAAAGAGCTATTGTAAGGGAGGAGTTGAAATTTGAAGAGGGTGTTCATTCAAAAAATTAAAAAACTATGGTTAAATGTGTTGGAAATATTGTCATTGATATCAAAGGTCTAGTATTATTAGTGATAAAGGCCCCATTGCATTTAATGTTGTTTGTAATAAATATATCTTAGCTAATATGAGTTAATATTTATTTAATATTAACGAATATATTTTTGGTTGCATATGAGACAAAAGAAGGGCCCATGGAGAAGATGAAGAGCCACGGGGTAAAGACAAAAGAAGGATGGGATGCATTTTCCCATGAAGAGTCATCTTGGGGAATACCAAGAGTCACCAAGTGAAGACAAAAGAGTAAGGGCACAATTTTTCATGAAGGGACACTTTGAGGAATATGAAGAGTCACCAAAGGTAAGGACAAAAGTGGGAAGAACATTTTTGGTCATGAAGGGTCACCACATGACTTTTCAAAGGCTTGAATATGAAGGGTCATCCAAGATTGGCACCATTTTCCATGAGGATTGAAGGGTCACAAAGGGGGAAGGCCAAAGGTCATTTGGAAAGCTATAAATAAAGGCTTGAGAAGACATTTGTAATATGAGTGTGAGAGGTTGATTTGATATTGTAATATCTAGCTTAGAAGAGAAATTGTGAGAGATGAATATGATTTGTATTTGTTATATTTAGCTTAGAAGAGAAAAAGTGAGAGAGAGAGGAAGGAGATGTTGTATTGATCTATCATTTGTTGAGATAGCAACATTGAGAGATAGGTGTGTGGTATAAACAAAGGGGTTGGTGCTCCTATGGGTTGGTGATCATGAATTGTTGATGGGTTGGTGCTTAGCAAAGGGGTTGGTGCTCCTATGGGTTGGTGCTCACAAATTGTTGCTGGGTTGGTGCTCAGCAAAGGGGTTGGTGATCCTATGGGTTGGTGCTCATGAATAGGTGCTAGGTTGGTGCTCGACAAAGGGGTTTGAAGCTCCTATGGGTTGGTGCTCATGAATTGTAGCTAAGGTTGGTACTCAGCAAAGGGGTATGGTGCTCCTGTGGGTTTGGTCTCAAAAATATACTTGAGATTGTTCTCCGTGGTTTTTCCCACATTGGGTTTCCATGTTATATCTGGTGTCTCTCTCTATCTTGTGTGATGTTTATTGTTTGAGTTTTATTGCATATCTTGAATTTTTGATTAAGTAGAATTTGATAAAGGGAAAGTTTTATAAGATATATAATATATTGATTCACCCCCACTCTCAGTATATTCCATGCTTAACAATTGGTATCAGAGTAGGTTCCTTCAAAAAGGGTTTAACAGCTTGAAGGTAGATCAAAGAAAAACATAATATGGCCAAGCAGCTAAGGAAGGAGAATCAAGAGTTGAAATCTAAGGTTGAGGCTCTTAAGGAAAAGGTGTGTATCTTGGATTCTAAGTTGGCTATAGAAGTAAAAGAAAATAAGATATTTATTCAGGATCTTAAGAATCAGTTAGAGGTTGCAAATTCAATTTTAACATCAAAATAAGAAGAGTGTAATCATTTGAAGCATGAGTTAGGTTCTTTAAAGGATAATCATGAGAAGCTTATACTCAAGGTTGAAAAAGATCATGAAATATTAGTCCAAGGAAAGAAGGATGCAATTTTTGCAGGAAAATCAAAGAAGCCAATCAGGCAGCCCAATGCTTTCAAGTTTTCAAATTCTTTTCATGGCCGTTGTTTTGTTTTTCATCATGTTGGTCATAGGGAAAGAGATTGTATGAGGAGAAGTAATGAGTCAAAGGGAGATCTCAGTCACATTCAAGAAAAAGGTATGAGAAATATTGTTTGCTTTTGTTGTCATGAGATTGGCCATATTGCTAGATTATGTCAAAATAAATTAAAGAGATATTCAAGGTATGTCAAAGGATATAGAGACCCTAGAAAATATGAGAAAAGACAAATTCAGGTTTGGAGACCTAAAATAGTAAAGGTTGATTAGGTTGAGTTTAAGAGTGAAAATGAATTACTTGCTATAGTAGATAAAGAATCAGAAATGAAGGATTGTGCAGAATCTCTTGTTACATTTGAGCATGAGCTTTGTCAAGATAAGATAGTTGTAAAATTTGAGAGGATGAATAACATCATAAGTGATAAGGTTAGTAAGTTAAAAAGGTTAGACAAGCTTAAATAGATTATAAAAGAAAAACACAAGAAGATCAAGGAAGAAATAGAGGAGATGTGGGAATCTCCTGAGATTTGTTTCTAGGACCCTTTTGTGTGGGGGTGTCTCTTCTAGGCTTCAAGGAGACACTTTTAAGAAAATTGAAGCATGGTGGATGCTATTGGGTCTTGGCTATGTTACATGACAAGAAGGTGAGTTGGTAGATTAATTTGTATATCTTTTGAGGGAATATATTTTTTTAAAGAAAATTTTGCATCAGTATTATGATTCTTGCATATGTAGTGTTTTAAATTCTTTCAAATGATTATGGTCACAAGAAATTAGAATGTTGAAAAAGAGCTAACAATTTCAGAAAGAAAGAAAAGGATACTCATGCAGATTCAATCAAGGAGGATCAGAGTTTCAAAGTTCCATTCACTAGGGAGAAGGTTCAGACATGTACATGGCAGAAGAAACAACATGAAGATTCTATGATGGTTCAAACAACCCTGCATGTAAAAGGTAAAGATCAGCCATGGTTAATTGATAGCAAATGTTTGAGGCATATGACATGAGATAAAAGTAAATTCATATCTCTAAAGAAGATCAATGGTGGTACAGTAAGATTCAGAGATAAAACCACTGCCAAAATAGCCAAAAAAGGTACTTTGAGTTTGGATTATGGTAGAACTAAGACTAAATTTTTTTTTGTATGTAAAAGGTCTTAAGTATAATCTATTGAGTGTTAGTCAAATATGTGATCAAGGATATACATTAAAGTTTCATGTCGAAGGTTTTGAGATTAGAAGGAAATATTCAAATGAGTTAATTGTAGATTCTCAAAGGATAGGTGATGTTTTAATCAGATATCTTCTAAAGACATGCGGGAAGAGTTGGGAGTAATTGTTAGGACTTAGGAAGCACAACTGATTACCATATACAAGCAACTAAAAACAGAATTAAACTAGAAGCAATAAGTAACTAGAAACCAGAAACAACACAGAATTTGAGAGACAATACACAATCTTGTATTAAATACTCTTCAGAAGGAAATACAATAAAGAAGTGCCACAGTCTTCTTCCCACACCTCAAAGGCTTCCCACACACCTAGGGCATATAGATATTCTCCCTTTAGAGCTCACTCTCTCTCAATTACAGTCACAACAAACAACTCAAACACAAAGCTGTTGTTCACCTCCAACCAGTTAGTATCAATACTGCCAGTACCAAGCACTCAAAAGTACTTCAAGTAGATCTCCTTAATCTTGAAACAACCTACAAATTAACCTAATCTTACTTACCATGTAGATCTCTTTTGATATTGTACAACCTGCAGATCAACCTAGTCTTGCACAACCTGTAAACCTAGATCTTACAATTGGAAGGATCTCTTCCTTGTCCTTGCCTTAATTACAATACAACCCATGAGTCTCTTAAATATACCTCATGCAAACAATAATTAGAATTTATTAATTATAATAATTAGACATGCAAATCAAGACTATAATTAGCCTTTAACATGCAAATAACTGGTTCATTAAACTAACTGTTCATCAACTAGTAGTTCTGGAACTACACAGGCGATCGATGTCGGTCCCTGTCTATCTGGAGATGACCGACATTAGCTGATCCCTGACTGATGTTGGTTACTCTACTCACTGGATATGACCAACGTCGGTTGGCCTGCTGATGTCAGTTGCTCTGCAACTCAGCAACTCCTCCATGTTTGCATACAGTGAAGATTTTAGCTCCACAACCTAAAAATCTTCCACTTGAAGATAAATAGTTGCACCTGTACCTATACCTATACACCACCTAATTTGTTTTTGGGCTTGTATTCCTCTTCAAGTTCAATCTTAAAGACCAACCACCACACATCTTATGGTGCAACACCTGTCAACCAAGTAACCTGCCATATCTGATTGTACATATCGATGTAGAGAAGTGCTTGACCCTGCATCACATGTATACCTACTACTAGTCCCTCTCAGATACTTAATAATCCACTGAATCGCTTTCCAGTGTTTCTTTCCCAGATTGACCACAAACTCGCTGACAACTCCCACTGCTTAGAAAAACTCAGGTCTAGTATACATGTACTTAACCTCATCATGTGATTGGGGACACTACTCTATTAATCATCCATCCATAGGTGTGTTAACCGGTTCTGCATCCTACATCCTAAACCTTGCCACTACCTTATTCACACAATCATCCTGAGACAACATCAACATGTGATCTTCCTTGTCTCTAGGAATACTCATGCCAAAGAATCTTGCTACTCCCAGATTCTTCATGACATACCTCTGAACTAACTTTACCTTTAGCTCAAAAACTCCCTACATGTGTGACCTTGTAACAGGCATACACACTACATACAGTAATAGGATAATGTAGCTAATATTATCCAACCTGGTAAAGAAAACACAATGGTTACCATGACATTGACTAAAGCCCTGCTTTGTCATCCCCCTGTTAAACCTCCATTGCCCTGTAGCCTGCTCAAGACCATATACCCTGGCCTTCCATCTCACGTGTCCATTCACTCTCTTCTTTGACCATGAAATCCATTCATCTTTCAGTGCTTTCTCTCCAAATGGAAACTCTACCAAATCTCCTATTTGGTTCTCTTCCAAGGAATCAACTTCCTCATCCATGCCATGCTCCCACTGTTTCTTGGATCCTACATGTTTTGCTTCTTTAAAACTTCCTGGTTCTTGACCATCAGTGAGAAATAAGTAATTTAAAGAAGGGGAATAACAAATTTGAGGCTTACTTACCCTTTTAATCCTCTCCATGGGCATTTGAGACTCCTTGACAGCTTATTGTCCACCCAAAATCTATTCTGACAGTGACCGATGTCGGTCACCTCCTAGCCTACACCTAACCGATGTCAGTTCCATGGGACTAACCTGACTGCCAACGTCAGTTCCTTGACCGACGCTGGTGTCCTTGTTGCTGACACCAGTTCCTATCTGACCAATGTCAGTCTTCACTTTCTCGACACCACTGACTCCTCTGGTCTGCACATGACTAATATCGGTGCCTATCTATTTGACAATGGTTCCACCTAATCGATGTTGGTACCTGTGTTTTCCTGTGAGTGATGACTTTTTACCCATGAGCTTACTTTGAATCATTCCCTTGTTCAAACTACCTTGCTCAAAATTATTTAGCCCCTGTGACTGATCTCTGTCTATCATCTCCTCCTCGAACACTAAGGCTTTCCTGTTCTTGCTAAAAACATCATATTTCTTCTTTGTGCAATAGACCCAATCCTTTCTTGTAGCTTCAGTCTCAAGAAACCTCACTTTCTTCTGTTTCTTACAGAAATCTCAATTTGTGCTTTCTAGATCTGAACTCTTACCCTTTGACTCATGAACATGCATCTCCTTCTTATTCATGTGACCAAGCCTATGAAGCCACATCTTCGAATCTACAGCTGAAGTAGATAAACCAGAAGGAGAATTAGTAATACAAGTAGATAGATAAAGAGTACCTACTTTCTTACCTCTTGCTAAAACAAGTGAACCCTTAGTAACCTTCCAAGAGTCCGCTGTGAGAGTTATTGTGCATCTCTCATCACCCAACTTTCCTACATAAATCAAGTTCTGCTTCAGGACTGGGACATCCATGACCTCCTTCAACACCCATGTGTTGCCCGTCTACAATTTCAGCTACACTTTCCCTTTGCCAACCATTTGACAAGGCTTACCATCCCCTAAATAAATCTCTCCAAAGTCTTCTTGGACATACTCATGAAAAAATTCTCTATTTGGGGATGCATGGAAAGAGGCACCAGAATCTAAAACCCAAGATTCCACTTTATCCAAGGAACATACAAGAGCATCCTATGCAACAATATCTGCAACATCTGCTTCTTCATTTCCTTCATGCTGATCTTCAACCAACCAACAATTTCTCTTTGCGTGCCCTTGCTTTCCATAATTCCAGCAAATTAACTTGCCGTGCCTGGATCTAGATCTCCTACCTATCTTTGACCTTGATCTCCCTTGCTTGATCTTCTCTCTTTGCCTTCCCCTACTTTCAACACTCAAAACATTCCCTGATGATTCACCTGTGCTTTTCCTATGAATTTCTTCATTCAAGATTACACTAACAACATCATCCACTTTCAAGATATTTGAAGTAGAAACAGTATTACTAACTGCCATTACCAAACTATCCCAACTTTCAGGTAATGAGCATAAGATTAAGATAGCCTTAATTTCATCATCAAAAACTATATTGACTAAAACTAACTGATTTACTAATCCATGGAAATCACTAAGATGACTATGTACCGATCCACCTTCCTACATTTGCAAATTAAATAATTGCTTCATAAGAAATACCTTATTCAATGCTGAGGGTTTTTCATATAAATTTTCCAAAGATCCCATCAACTCTACCATTGTCTTAGCCTGTGATAAGTTGGAAATCACAGACGATGCCAAACTCAACCTTATAGTTCCCAGAGCCTTTCGATCAAGAACATTCCATTCCTCATCTTTCATATCCAGGGGCTTGCTTTCAACCCCACCCAATGGTAAGTACAGATCTTTTTGATACAGATAATCCTCTATCTGCATCCTCCATAATTGATAATTTATGCCATTGAATTTCTCCATTCGTAGCTTACTTTCTTCTGCCATTGTTATACTCCCACTCAATCAAAAACCCCTGAGAGTGACCTGTAATCAAACACAAACCTGCTCCCTACAACCTTAGCTCTGATACCACTTTGTTAGTACCTAGGATGCACAATTGATTACCATATACAAGCAACTAAACATGGAATTAAACCAGAAGCAATAAGTAACTAGAAACCAAAAACAACACAAAATTTGAGAGACAATACACAATCTTGTATTAAATACTCTTCAAAAGGAAATACAATAAAGAAGTGCTAAAGTTTTCTTCCCACACCTCAAAGGCTTCCCACACACCTAGGGCATATAGATATTCTCCCTCAAGAGCTCACTCTCTCTCAATTACGGTCACAACAAACAACTCAAACACAGAGCTGTTGTTCACCTCCAACCAGTCAATATCAATACTGCTAGTACCAAGCACTCAAAAGTACTTCAAGTAGATCTCTTTAATCTTGCAACAACTTGAAAATTTAACATGCAAACAACTGATTCATTAACAAATTGTCTATAAAACTCATAGTTCTGAACCACACAAGCAACCGATGTCAGTCCCTATCTGGTTGGAGATGACTGACATTGGTCGATCCTGACCGATGTCGATTGTTATGCTCACTGGATATGACTGACATCAGTTGATTAGACCAACGTCAGTTGCTTTGCAACTCCCATTGATGTTCAACATCAGTTGAGGGGGAGCTAAGTGTTAGCTCTAGGTAGGCCCTTTGCCATTGATTTCAAAGGGGGAGAATAATAGGTACAGGTACAGGTATAGGTATACATGTAGAAAATAGGTATAAAGAATAGGTACAGGTTGCTATAGTAAGGGGGAGTTACTGTATGTTTTTAGATGACAGTATGTACAGGTGATAGGATGTGGTAGTTTTAGGATTGAGGTTGCCATCAATGAAAAGGGGGAGATTGTTGGAAATATTGTCATTGATGTCAAAGGTCTAGTATTATTGGTGATAAAGGCCCCATTGCATTTAATGTTGTTTGTACTAAATATATCTTGGCTAATATGAGTTAATATTTATTTAATATTAACAAATATATTTTTGGTTGTATATGAGACAAAAGAAGGGCCCATGGAGAAGTTGAAGAGCCATGGGGTAAAGACAAAAGAAGGATGGGATGCATTTTTCCATGAAGAGTCATCTTGGGGAATACCAAGAGTCACCAAGTGAAGACAAAAGAGTAAGGGTGCAATTTCTCATGAAGGGACATTTTGAGGAATACGAAGAGTCACCAAAGATAAGGAGAAAAGTGGGAAGGACGTTTTTGGTCATGAAGGTTCACCACAAGACTTTTCAAAGGCTTGAATATGAAGGGTCATCCAAGATTGGCACCATTTTCCATGAGAATTGAAGGGTCACAAAGGGGGAAGGCCAAAGGTCATTTGGAAAGCTATAAATAAAGGCTTGAGAAGCCATTTGTAATATGAGTGTGAGAGGTTGATTTGATATTGTAATATCTAGCTTAGAAGAGCAATTGTGAGAGATGAATATGATTTTTATTTGTTATATCTAGCTTAGAAGAGCAAAGGTGAGAGAGAGAGAGAGAGAGAGAGAGAGAGAGAGAGAGAGAGAGAGAGAGAGAGAGAGAGAGAGAGAGAGAGAGAGAGAGAGAGAGAGAGAGAGAGGGAGGAAGGAAGGAGATGTTGTATTGATCTATCATTTGTTGAGATAAAAACATTGAGAGATAGGTGTGTGGTATACACAAAGGGGTTGGTGCTCATGAATTGTTGTTGGGTTGGTGCTTGGCAAAGGGGTTGGTGCTCCTATGGGTTGGTGCTCATGAATTGTTGTTGGGTTGGTGCTTGGCAAAGGGGTTAGTGCTCCTATGGGTTGGTGCTCATGAATAGGTGTTGGTTTGGTGCTTGGCAAAGGGGTTTGAAGCTCCTGTGGGTTGGTGCTCATGAATTTTAGCTAAGGTTGGTACTTGGCAAAGGGGTATGGTGCTCCTATGGGTTTTTTCTCATGAATATACTTGAGATTGTTCTCTGTGGTTTTTCCCACATTAGGTTTCCACGTTATATCTAGTGTCTCTCTCTATCTTGTGTGATGTTTATTGTTTGAGTTTTATTGCATATCTTTAATGTTTGATTAAGTGGAATTTGATAAAGGGAAAGTTTTATAAGATATATAATATACTGATTCACCCCCCCCTCTCAATATATTCCATGCTCAATAGAATGGTGTAATGAGAACATGTTTCATGGTTCTCAAATAAATTATACTATTCATAGGCATTTCTATTTAATTAAGGAAGAACACTTGGCAAAGTATGAGGATTGTATGACTCTAATGGGTTTAAGTGGCCTCCACTCATTTTGTAGCTCAAATGTAAGTTCTTGGACTATTCATACGAGACACTTGGCATGTTTATGTTATTCATGAATGGACTCTATTTGGAATGAGTGTGAGTCACAAGTGTGGGTGGATGATTGGAGTTCCAAACCTTTAATTCCAATCACCACATATCAGGTTTTAACAACATTGCAACTTACAAATATGACATCAACAAATGATTTTGACCATGTATCTAATCTAGTATAGTCAGGTAGAATATTTTTCATTACGTATAATTTATTCTCATTATATATCTTCAAATTATTAGTAAGAATGGGTTTTTATGATATAGGACATGTTTTTGTAGTTATTGTAGATGAGGATAACAAAGAGGGCATTGATTACTCCTTGTGTCGATGTGTAGAGATAAAGAAAAAATTGAATTCCCTAGTTATAGATGGAGAAAACATTGACTATCGTAATGGGTTAGAGGTACTCAATGGAACTTGGTTTTGATGATATCCTATAAAATATTCAGATAAATGGTTGTTTGAAGAGTTTAAATTCATAAGAAGATATTGTACTATTCAAATTTGATTTTGCAATGAATATTCAATTACAAAAATATCATGGGAGGCCATTAAACATGAAACTATGGAGAGTTAGAGAATTAGACCATGAAGTTATTCTTGATACTATCAAGGTTAAAGCATATCCTAATGGTTCATTAGATTTAAATACATAAGTATGTTAACTTTTCAAATGTATATGTAATCAATTTTTTATTTTCTAAGTAGTGCATATAAATTTCATTTTTAATTACTTACTAACAATTTTTTGTAGGTTAGTGGTGCTAGATAAGCTTCCACCTTCATGTGGTTGGAAATATTAGTATATAATTCTATATTATTGAAGCTAAGTGAAGATTAGGTTGGACGTGATCGAAGCTCAAGAAATGACTTACAATTTTCTTTTTAGGGGTCTTTGAACTTAGGCTTAAAAAATGCATTTTTCTTGTATTGGGAAGGGTGTTTTTGAGGCCAGAATGGGTGGTGGGTTTATCAATAGGGCCTGATGGGAGACCAAGAACTTGGTCCTAGACATTATTCACCCCCACAGATGTGTTGGCAGTGTTAGGTTTTGGTCAAGAAGCATCAGAACTAGAGTTCTACAACCACAACTTAAACTTTGACAACATTCATTATTAGTGTTTTGACACTCCAAAATGGTAGTGAAAATGCATTTTTAACGTAGTGATAGATTCTAAGGTGGATTTTGAGAGGTAAAAATCCCAGTTGGAGCTCAAGAAGTTGTTTGTTCAATGCCAAAAAGTTGCATTTTTAGATCCCTCATTGTAACTTATCCAAAAGATTGCCATCAAAGCTTCCACGTAAGTGCTCTAAGGTGTAATTAGAGGGAATAAATAAGTAGGGTAAGGTTTTTATGGTTCATATAAATGACTTATATTTTTTTATTTAATATGTGTTTAAACTTAGGCTAAAAAATTGCATTTTTCTTGTATTGAGAAGGGTGTGCTTGAGGCCAAAATGGGTGGTGGGTTTGTCGATCGGTCTTAATGGGAGGCCAAAAACATGGTCCTAGAAATTATTCACACCCTTTGATATGTTGTAAATATTAGTTTCTAGTCATAAAGTGTTGAAACTAGAGTTATGTAACCACAACTTAAACTTTGACACCATTTGTTGTCAATGTTTCTACACTCTAGAATGGTAGTGAAAATGCACTTATGGGTGGATTTAAACATCGTGGAGGTTTGATAACATGTAATTTTACTATTTGGACATGATCAAAGTGATATATTTGTAGGTGGAGGTCTTAGAGGTAGAAATGCCAGTTGGAGTTCAATAAGTTACTTGTTCATTGCCAAAAAGTTGCATTTTTGGACCCCTCACTGTAACTTATCCAATGGATTGCTCTTGAATATTCCACCTGAGTGCTATAGGGTGTGATTATAGTGATTAAATAGATAGGTTATGGATCTTATGATTCACAAAAATGACTTACATTTTTCATTTTATACATTTTTAAACTCAAAGTAAAATTTGCATTTTTCTTGTATTGGGAAGGGTATTCTTGAGGCTGGAATGGGTGGTGGGTTTGTCAATCAGGCTTAATGGGAGGATAAGAACCTAGTCCTAGATGCTATCCTCCCCACTAGACATGTTATTAATTTCACTTTTTATTTATGAAGCATCAAAACTAAAGTTTTTAACGACAACTTAAACTTTGATAACATTTATTGTCAATGTTTCTGTGTTCCAGAATGGTAGTGAAACTATACTTTTGGGTGGATTTAAACATAGTGATGGTGTGATAATAGGTAATTATTATATCTATATGTGATAAAATTAATATATTCATAATTAGAGGTCTCAAAGGTATAAATTCTAGTTGGATCTCAAGAAGTTGTTTATTCACTGTCAAAAAGCTACATTTTTGGACCCATCACTGAAACTTGTCCAACAAACTGCACTCAAAGTTTCTACTTGAGTGATATGAGGTGTGATTAAAGGGATTAAAGAGTTAGGGTATGGATCTGATATTTAATATAAACTACTTATATTTTTTTATGCGTGTTTGAACTTAGGCTAAAAAATTACATTTTTCTTCTATTAGGAAGGATGTTCTTGAGGACAGAATGGGCAGTGGGTTTGTTGATTAGGCCTGATGGGAGGCCAAAAACCTAGTCATATTAATTATCCACCCATTGGATGTGTTGTTCATTTCATTTTTTAGTCAGGAAGCATCACATCTATAGTTTTATAACCATAACTTAAACTTTGATAATATTTATTGTCAGTGTTTCTGCACTCCAGAATGGTAGTGAAAATGTACTTCTGGTTGGATTTGACTGTCTTAGTAGTGTGATAAGATGTAATTTTCTTTTTTGGATGTTATAAAAGTTATATATTCATAGGTGGAGGTGTTGGAGTGAAAAATACTAGTTGGAACTCAAGAAGTTGCTTGTTCACTACGAAAAAGTTGTATTTTTTGGACTCCTCACTGCAACTTGTCCAACAGATTGCTCTCAAAGCTTCCAAGTAAGTGCTCTAGGTTGAGATTAGAGGGATTAAAGAGGCATGGGAAGGATCTAATGATTCATTAAAATTACTTAAATTTTTGTTACAGGTGTTTGAAATTAGTTTACAAAAATGCATTTTTCTTGTATTAGGAAGGGCATTTTTGAGGCTAGAATGGGTGGTGGGTTTGTCGATTGGGCCTGATGGGAGGATAAGAACCTAGTATAAGATGTTATCTTCCCCCTTAGATGTGTTATCAGTGCCAATTTCCAATCAACAAACATAAAAAATGGATTTCTACAACCACAACTTAAACTTTGATAACATAAACTAGAAACCTAGAAACTTAATGAGTAATTGACCTATTGATCTATTAGGTGGTAGTATGGGATGAGAGAAGGTGATGAAAGAACATAGTTTAAAATGGTTAGGTGAGATAATTTGTATTAAAATTTCCCATAAGTCATGTAAAAGGGGGTTGAATACATGTCATGTCAAAGTTATAAAGGTGATGACCCTTAAGAACCATGTTTAGTCATGTTAACACTATCCTCACATTGGATGTAAGAGAATAAGTTATGTAACCATCCAAACTAACATTTAATTGAGATGGATTTGAAGTTTTAGGTGTTGTGTGGTGTAGAAGGAATATGGAGAAGAGAAAGAGGTGAGAGAGAGATCTCCA
Organism: Torreya grandis; assembly: GCA_037957365.1. NCBI lineage: Eukaryota > Viridiplantae > Streptophyta > Pinopsida > Cupressales > Taxaceae > Torreya > Torreya grandis. The sequence goes on from JARHVA010000110.1 coordinate 7,227,184, forward strand.
AGACCAAAGCAAAAAGGGGGCAATGAAGATAAGATAACATACCTCTCAAAAGAAGATGATCTAGTCCTTTTCATGGGCTATGTTTTGTAATAAACTTTACTAAAAGTAAATAAATATGGAATAATTATATGTATCTGTATTTCATATAATAGTATTGGATTGTCATTAATTTATAAATTATCTTTGACAGGACCTAGTGGCCATGATCAAGTCACTGTTGTGTGTATTGGTAGGTTTAAACAAGAGACAATAGGTTACATGCAAGGAAGAGAATAAATAATGAGATTGGTGAAGTATGGTGCACCAAGGAGGAATGCTCGATCCTTTATAGGTAAGATCAAAGATGTGTTAGATTGTAAGGTCAGTTTGTGTGATCTCCAAATAAGAGAGAAACTAAAAGAGAACATTCTTTTATGAGAACTTTATTATGACTATGATAGTCCTCAAATTATGTTATATTAATGTATTTGAAACTTCATGTCAAGAAAGTCATTGTATTGTTTGATTATATTCACATATGCATTCATCCAAGGTTCATGGTGAGTATATGGATGTCTAGATTGGATAGAAAAGAAGTAATAAATGTTCATTACCTCATTATTTAAAAGGTTTCCCTATTTACATAGTTAACACTTTGTTTGGTAAACAGTCAATGTCTTATTATGTAATCAAATGCCAAGAAAGGTTGATATGTGCCTAAATAAGGTAAATGTCCATAGAGTTGGTATAATTTGATGTAATGGAGGAGATTAAAAATCACTAGAAAGATATTTTGGGAGTTTTGAACTGTTGAACACAAACAGACCTAACACAATAGACCCATGTTTTGCTTAGTTACCATATGTCTATTTAGTTAGTGTGCCAATGAAAGGATGTCTATGGTTGATAAAGTGTATGGTTTTGAACTTGATCAAATTTTGATCACATGTAAGAGGAAAATGCATTGTGACAATAGTTTATTATGGGTTTAGTAACTTTAAAGTGCAAATAGTCCACTAAAGAGTGACATATTTCCATGTTTTGAGTTGGTTGAAATGAGTGAAGGTTGATCAGAGGATATTACCTATTAGGGAATATGGAGACTAATAACACATACCTAAGGAAGGTATTAGGTTCCTTTAGAAGGACTTAAAACTAAAGAAAGTGAATTATGAAGACTCTCAGCCTCTATAGACAGTTAGCTAGGGTTTCAAACCTAAAAACCCTATAACTCCCATCCCAAATGTGAAAAATTATTGAAATTTAGTATTATAACATATTTTGATGCCCCAAGAAGGATTAAATTGGTTTATACTCTATAAAATATGTATTTGTATAGTTTTGATGACTGTGTCATGAATGGAGGGCTAGAAAGGCCTAATTATAGAAGGGCTTATAAAGGAAAAGGTACCTGTAGAGGTAATTAAAGAATGGAAATTTAGGGAGAGTTATATCAAGATAAAGGGTGGTCTAAAATTCTTTTGGATCTTCAGGGGAGTTGTTATATTTTTTCAAACAAAGTGAAAAGGTGAAAAAAGGCTAGGAGCCTCGTGGGGTCATTAGTACCTTTGTATGTGAAAATGAGTATTGAAGTGTGATTAAAAGTTTTAAGGAGATTAAATTAAGTATGATATGATCATAAAAGATTATCCATGATAATATATTATACTCATGAAACCTATATCAAGATTTGGTACTTGAAACCTAAGAGGATTGCCTAGTGAGAAGATAGTGAAAGAGTGAGAGGATGTTTGTGAATGGAATGAATAAAATGAGTTAAAAAATGAATGTGAGAGGTTTTTAAGAGGTCTAATGATACCAAAAATTCTATCCAAAGTGTACAATAATTAGGTACAAAGATAATAAGGCCATTAAGCCTAAGTGATAAGAGTGTCATTAGTCATTTCCACCACACAATGAACTAAAAACTTTAATTTAAAAAACAATGGGAGATCTAAGATTTATAGCATTGAAAATAATAAAATTTTAATCCTATTTTGTGTACAATATTAAACATGAGATCCAATAGATAATAGTTTAGAAGATCAAAACAACACTATACAATAACACACAATGAAATAAAAACTGAATATAAATTAGATAGATTGCCATGATAGGCATACAATATATGCACATGTGTTCAATGTCAATAATACATATATTGTCATGATAGGCATACAAAAAATTACATCTATCAACATAGTATCTAATTTTGGGTGAATGTCATATATGAATATACAATGCCAAAAATGTGTAAATTGTCATATAGGCGTACAAAAAAGTACATCTCATGTAAGATATCATATTCATTAAATAGCCTCCCTCTCTTTGCCTTCCTCAAAAGAGACTCTCCCTAGTATGCCCTGCTAGTAGATGGAGACCCATATAATGCCTTGGATTGCTTCAAAGTCTGACTAGGGGTCCTACGTTCATAGCTCACTTGCAGCTGAACCTATTCAAATACAAAAATTATTACAAAATTAACATAAAATACATTCAACCAATTGTTAAGAAATTAATTTTAAACTACAATAAAAATCCATTTAAACATGCACTTAATGCAATCTTCTAATCCTACTCAATCTATTTTTCATGCTCAAACAAGTCAATGGTAGGCTCAGTTATTTAAATAGGCATCTCAAATATGGGAGAAATATGAGAATTTCTCCTACTAATCATTTGATTGGCACTATTATATGTCACAAGACAAACTTGCATACATAATACATTTACATAAGGTATATTTTCCCCAAGTATGTAGTAAATTTATTAAAACAAGTCTATTTTTAAAATTCAAAATTACAAGTTAATATATACCTCTATCAACACCTATGCAAATGACATTGTGGCAGTAATGCCTATGTCTATCTCAACTCATAGAGAAGGAGGAGTGTCTACTTGAGCCATCAACTATTCATGTAAACAAGGTCTCACCTATTTTGATATAAAGTATCAAATCTTATATATGAAAACCATGTATATTATGAAAATACAATGTAAACCAAGAATCTTAGAGGTGTAATTGCCATACAATGTGTAATGGCCAAGAATAGTAAGTAATTTGCATGTTGGAGGTAAAATAAAAATTGTAATACATATAGGAAGTGTGAGTGGAAGAGTAAGAGGTGGAAAGAATAGTATCACTTCAATAAGGCAAAGTTAGGGAGATAAAATTAATAAGAGACATATCAAGAACTCTGTCCTTACTTGTAAATCTTCTTTGGATAGAGTAAAATACCTTTATATATTTACTGGGGAAAGGTTGAGATACAAATATATGACCATAATCCTTCTATTATATGTGTGATATCAATCATATGTATCTCTATATATAATACATGGATTGATATCACATTCATTTATAATATATGGATGAGAAGTGATTTTTGGTAAAGTAACCAACTAATAGAAAGGAGTGATCCATGGTGAATCCACTTCTTGACGAAGGTGTGTGTAAATAAAATTCTACCAATAGGTTGAGGAAGGGAAGTCCTTGTCCAATAGATAAAGTTTTATCCATCTAAATATATTTTCTTTTTTTGTCTCAAGAGAACAAAATTGGTAAATAGTTTGGATGTTGAATTGGAAGAAACTCCAAGGTGTAATTATTAAGGATGACACATATTTTAGTACCAACACAAATGGTGGCTCTTACCCCAAACTTGTCAATGGGGCTACAAGTTGTTGAGACCCAATGTAATGTTTTCTATCATAAATAATGTTGAGCAGAGAGGTTGTTCACCCTTTATACCTTTGTCATAGCTAAAGGAAGAGGTGTAATGAGGCATTACAATTGAAATTTAGACCTTTGTCATGGCCAGAGAAAAAGGTGTAATGAGATATTACAATTGAATTATCATATGTATTACAAGTTTGTGGCTCAAACATGAGAAGGTAAGGTCAACACCAAAATTTACAATCCCCCTTTCCCTAACTCCACCCCTTCCTACAAACCACACCTCTTAAATTGGTCATCAATTATTATAAACATGTATAAGATCTAGTAATAAAATGAAACAAGATTTAAGTCCTATTATCACTATCTCTTAAGTGAAGTCCCTTAATAAACTATAAATTTATTTAAATAATATTTCATTAACTTTATTTAAATAATTTAATTTAATGTTGGGGTCTGAGTCATGGTTCTTTATGTCTAAGAAGACTCTTAGAGTTACATTGTTAAGTTAGTGATCCACTAAGTATGATTGTTGATGTTTTAATAATCAGTGATCAATTTTAAGGTTTTGATTAGGTATGCATTTATATTATTTGAAAGTAATTATAATTAATTTATCCAACTATTTTAATTTTGGCTATGAGGATGCCTTTATTCCTAAAAAAATAAAATTTTAATATATTAAATTTGCAACCTATTTATGAGTTGGTTGTAGGTAGGTTAATAGTCAAAATTGTTCAATTAGGTTGAAAGTTAGTTGATTTGGGTGGATTTGATGCAATATAATTAGTGGTTACAACAACCAATGAACTAAAATCACATTGTATAAATTGATATGGAAGTAATGGAGAAAGTAGTCAAATTTATGAGTTATGTTGGTTTGGTTTAGTTGGGAGCTTTGTAGTTTACTTAGAACAAGGAGGTTTACCTCAAAAAAGGGCTAGTAGAAGGAAGGTGTCAAAGAAGAAAGAAGAGTTAAGTGAAGAGTTGAAGCTTGGGGGTTGTGTGGAATGATTGGATGTATGAAATGAGATGTAATTGAGTAAGTAGATGATCTTATGAGTATTGTGGAAGGAAAAAATCAAAGTAGCATGTAGAACTATGAAAACACATAAGAAGATTATAACAATAAAGAGAGAGAACATAAAAATAGAGTATAAGTTAAGGAGGTTGATGTTAAAAGGAAATATTACAAAGAACTAGTTGATTAGTAAAATGACTTCAAGTAGAGAAGAAGGATTAAGTGAATACAAGGAGGCTTAAGAGCCATTGAGTAGGTAAGAGTGAACAAGAAAGACCTAGTCAATGCAAAGTGATCAAAGAGATAAAGAGGTTGAAGATAGAATACAAAGAAGGATAAGAAAATATTAGAGCTAGGTATTTAACAGAGGTAAGTGTGTATTTTTATCCATATTAGGGAATTTTGTTAGAACCTATGCATCAAGATACTTGATAGATAAATTTAACTTAAACTTACAAGAAAAATATACATAGACTAAATATACATATAGCATAAGATTAACTCAAAATTTTACCTCTATATAAGTAAATGGTGTCATCCTAACAGAGATAGATGCAGTAGTGGATGGGTTAATAACTTGATATGAATATATAAACAATGGTCATAACAAATCAAATGTTGACTATGATGATGAAGGCACTGTCACCTCCTATGACATAAAAATGACATATATATTATTCAATTTCTATGTAAATTAATTATTAGCTAAATTAAATTTTCAAATATAACTTAAATCTAACATGACATTGATAAAAAAATATACCTTGATCTATGTAGTGGCTAATGTTTTCATACCAAATGAAGATGCCAAAAACTCATCACTCATAATAATATTATCCAAGACCTCTAAACCACTAGCACCATCATCATCAAAAGGTTTAGTGTACATAGTTCCACAAGAACTACAAGGGTGGGGTCAGGTATGCACACTAGGTGGCATATATCTAACATCACTTTGTGAGAACCTACTCATATGATAAATGAGTATATTGGTGAGAAAACTAAGAGCATGAAAAGTATCGATCTCCATGACTTGATGAACTGGAGAGGGGATCTCAAGCTCAAGTGGTTTTTGGATACAAATCTATGTAGGTCGATTAGGCACATGATGTGCACCTATTTGATCCTACATATATCCTTTCCCTCGACCCTAAAACTAACTAAAATCAAAATAGTTTAGAATCTCATTAAGGACAAACTCACAGTAGAATTTCCTCAAAAAATGCAATGGGACCTCATGGTTGTTACATGGTGGATAGTCAAACACCATCAACCATCGATCCTAAAAATTGGCTGTGATTAATTTATGTGCACAATAATGGATTGGAAAATGTTTAGTGGTTATGGCAAATGAGGCATTAGTGGTTGGGTCAATGAATAGGGTGAAAATGGAGGCTTTTGATATTTCTTTGTTCTTGACCTGAAGTGATGACAATTTGTCAGCATAAAAATCCCTATATGAAGTCCATCTATCAATTTGACTTGTTATGGAGTCAATTTGACCTAGCAAGGTCTCTAAGGAATTAGCTAGCTAGGTGTGGTGGGGTTTGGTGGAAGTGGAATCCCTCATTCTCAAAATTAATTATTTAATTTCAATTTTATTTCCCACAATGTTGTCAATTAGAATTTCCTGACTACAAGGGGGTTTTGTAGAATAATAGGAGGGTTAGGTGGAGGGATAGGAGGAGGAACAAGAGGGTTTTATAGAGGGTTAAGAGGAGGAAGAAGAGGGTTATATGGAGGGTTAGTAGGATGGGTTTTTTCAAAACAAATAAATTAAAATTAAAAAATAGGGTTAAACAATGAAAATAATTTTAAAAATAGGGTTAAAAAGGGTAGATTTATATCACTTGCCTCTTTTATGTGGAAGCATTGCCGATTAGCAGCTTTTGGCAATGAATTTGGTGGCTTCCTATCAATTTTTTTTCTATCTCACCCAAAACGTGATCACAAAAGTAGGAGGAGAGTAAGGAAACTCAAATGCAAAATGACAATTTTGCATTCAGGTTTTAGTTTTTAATGCTTTTGTGATACAGGTAATGTGATTGTGTTCTTATTGAAAACAAAATAATGCAATCACATTAATAATGTGATTGTGTTATTATTTGAAATAATGTGATCACATTATGGCTCGGTAATTATTGAGCCATAATTTAGATAATGTGATCATATTAATTAAATAATGTGATCACATTATTTATTGATGCAATAAAATTACTAAAAATGTCAACAGAATTGTCCCCAACTCTATGCACTTAGTATGCAGAGTTCTATTTTTTGACACCTTCTACGGGCTATAAAGTTTGATTCAATCATTGGATATGGGTGTTATTTTTATTTGAAAGTGCATATTTTTTTCACTCTACAGCTATAATATTAGATCAAGTTCATTCATTAAAAGGCTATATTTTTTATCATTCTTTTTTTAAATTTATCACTGTAAAACATTTTATAATGCATTATTTATAAAGATACTCCTTATTTCTAATTGGAGTGGGGGGGAGGTTAATGCAATACAAAATTGGGGGGGGTTTCAAGTAAAACTTTAAGGTGCCTATTGCATCTTGTGTTATATCTATTCTCTAGGTCACTCATTTCTTTATGGGTGTTCTATTTTCTCTTAAAAAATGGTTGAATATAAGAGTATTGATCTTTTATCTCCACATTACTATCACATAAATAAATCAAAAATGAAACACATGTTGAAATCTAATGGTTTTTTGTGTATGTTGAAAGATACACCTCCACATTTTCAAGAGACGTATAAGTAATTTGTTTATGATAATAAATAGAATGAATCCATGGGGCTCATTAGTATGCATGTTTCTAAAATTTGTTTTTTATACCATAGATTTCACAATGCCAAAAATAACATGGGAAAAAATTGCACAATTGTTTGGGAAAATCAAGGAATTATGAGATTTATTATCAGATGTAGAGTTGTTCTTTTTGTCACCTTGTGGTAAGGCCATGAAGGATGAAGAATGTGATTTTCTCATTTTGTCTAAGTTAATTTTCAGATGCAAAATTTTTCCAAGTGTAATTCCATTCTCTCACAATTGAAATCTTTTGGTAAGGCCAAGAAGGATGAAGAATGTGTGTTTCTCATTTTGTCTAACTTAAAGGGTCCTTTTAAAGTATTTTCCGCTATATTTTATTCCATTATTTATGCCTTAAGTACTAACTTTAGGATGTCTTCTTTTGAGTCATTTTTTGAATATATTTCTTGTAGACACCTAAATATGGCCACCAATGACCTCCAACCAAGGTTTTGACCAATTTCCACCTAAAACACATAATTTGGCATAAAAACACAAAAACACGCTAAATGATGTGAAATTGAAATATTCAAGTGTTGATTTTGGCTAAATTATCATTAAATGGGGTAGTGCAATTTATGGGCCAACTAACTTTGATCAAATCATTTCAAGTCAAAATGCCAATTTTATACCTGGGTACTCTAGATTGGTCTTTCCTATCAAAATATCTTACACAAGACACATGCCTTTGTTATTTTTTGTTGATAACATCTTAAATGGGATAACAATTCTAATGCATCTGACATTGACTTGCAATTCCAATCCAACAAATTTTGGACCAATAACAGGGTATTGTGATCAATTTGGGTAATTTGTGCACAAAGTGCTTAATCATGCTTAAGAGCTAATTAAACCAAATTAGAACCTAATAAATAAATCCATAGAAACTTGTTGAAAAATTGTTTTAAGAAATGAATATTGAATATTTTCATCATCAGGTGACCTCATTTCTTGGGAAGACATCCCTTGGCCATAAATGCCACAAATATCAGGATTCATGCCCTCCATGCCTCATCAATGCATTTCATGATGCCCTCCATGCCTCTTAATTATCCCTTGTTCCAATGTCATAATGAGGATAATTATAAAATTAATTCCAAAAATTAAATTAATCCTCAACCACACATCTCAATCTCAGGATGGATGGTTCAGGTTGATTTTACACATTCTAAAAAATCTATAAATAGAGAGGCCATGAACATCATTTCTAAGCTATTTTGGTGCAAAGTTATAATGCAAAAATATCTTCAAGAAAGCCATTAAAATTAGTGTTACCATGCCAAATTGATTCCAATCCAAGCCAAGTCACAAGCCAAAGGTGCCAAGGAGAGATGGAGGTAGCCAAGCTTCCATTGATAAGGATTTCATGAGCACAAGCTGAGCAAGCCACTACAATAAGTATTTTGGAGTATCCAAAGAAGGTAAAAGAGGTTTTTTTTTGAATTTTAGTTGTGTGTTTTATTCATGTTTGTTAACTAAGCTCTTCCTAGTGTTTAATCCTAGAGATGTTACGCTAGTTAGTGTGTTTCTTTTATTTTATTTTCATTTTGAAACTAACACCATACTAACCATCCTCTCTCGAGTCAAATTCCTAGATTCACATATGGCATGCCTGATGGGACTAGACACATCCCACACATGAAGAAGATCATTTTTTAGATCTAAAATATTCATTTGGATAATTAAAACTCTTACAAATTTATTTTCTTACTTGATTTTGCCATTTTTGTTTACCATGAGTTTACATAGTAACCGACATCAATTGGTTAATTTAACTGATGTCAGTTAGTAAAATTGACATTGGTTGGATATTTGTCATCAGTCACATGGTATAAATGATTTCGGTTAGATAACCATCATTAGTTAGAAAATGTAACCATTGTTGGTTATATAACTGATGTCAGTCACTATATTTTTCTTAAGAGAGCTCTTTTTTTAAAGTTAATTATTTCAAAACTAAAAGAGCTTCAAGGCTAAGGAACATGCTAACATTTTTGTTGTAGGACCCAGCTTGACATTTGATAAAATCATGTTTGGATCACCTTTTGCATGCTTAAAAATCAATTAGGAACCTTGTTTTGGTGTTTAAAAAAAATTAGATGTTTATGGTGAATGTTTTCAAAATTTGCAACTAAGACCAAGGGGTCAAATGAACACCACCTCATTTTCCATTTGGGCTTAAAAATCAACTCACTTTCTCAAAACTTTTTGTATTTACTTAGTTGTTTAGTTTAAGTTTTTTTTTGGTAAAAAGAGGGATGTTGCATGTATGCTCTTCCATTTATCCCCTTTAGGGAACCCTTGGAATCAAAAGTGCAATTCCTATTGCAAGTAGCCTAGTCCAAGGCTTAGAAAGAAATTCATCTAAACCACTCTCCAAAAACTCATCAAAGTTTGGGTGACCTTGAAAATGACCCAAAAGTCTTTCTACTTTCATGTTTTCTTTATTTTTATGCAAACTTGGCTTGCGAAGGGGACTTCATGACCTCCCACGAGTTATTTAACGAAGATTTGACCTAGGGTTTCACCTCCCATAATTGACTTCATTTAGATCCTAATTGGAGTTGCACACGAGATGTAGTGAAACTTTGGACATTGCACTACACTAAGTGAATAGTAGGATGTAGTGGTTGCAAAAAGGACTAGACCTTTTTGCAACAAGCCAAGTCATACAGACCCAAAATCCATGCTTTTGTTTTGCATTGTTTGGTCTGAAAGTCATTATGAAATTGATTTCCCTAGAATGTTTGAAAACTTGTTAGATCTTAGATAAATCCCCACTTGCCGTAGAAGTATTATTGGTACAAGGTCTACCTCAAGGTCCATGCCATAGTACTATCATTTGAGAGAAGGGGGGGTGTAAAGACCCTAATATATAATGTGCATTTACTTTTGGATGAACACTTAAAATCCTCTAAAATGATGTATATTGATGGATTCCATCAATACCAAGCAACCTTATCAGTTTAGGATCTAAGAGTGATTAATTAGTTGGTCTTGTTCTAGATTAAAGTCTTGTTTAAAGCCAAAACTTGGTGTAAACAAAAAATTCAAACCAAGCACATAGTCCTAATTTTCCTTTGAACAAAGAGGTGTTATGCTACCCATGTGAGATCATCAATTTTCCTTGTTCAAAGTTCATCAAAATCTTTGGAGTCATATCATCCACTTTGGCATAGTTATGTTGCCTAATTGAGTCTAGACCTTTACCAAAGTTTTTTGAAGTCCTTCACTTATAATCTAAATTCATAATTGCACCTTTATAAGTTCATAGGGTTGATGTGTTAAGTGGGTTCACCATTTGCACTAAACTTGAGGAAACTTAGGTTTAATTTACAATTTGGGTTGAAGGCCATTCAAGATTCATAATCATTGTCACCACTTGATAGACTTAAGCCATTTTATGCTAAATTTTTTCACTTTGAGTCTATACATCACAACATTTTGAGTCAAGAAAAGTAATGTTATGCTATCAAAATTATGGGAAATTATCTTTGCCTTAGAGAGTTTTTGAAACAAACTTTTTTGTCACACCTTTTGGGTAGTATAGCATCGTTACGCTACCCAAAACATTTAAAATATTGATTCGTAGACCTTCTTACATATAATTAAAATTTTTTCCTACATTTTTAGACCAATCCAAGTGTACTTTTGTAAGCCTTTGTCTAAAACATAGTTATACCATTCACTTTTGTCTAGTTTATTTGTCAAAAGAGCCAAGTTTTATACCATTATTTGTGAGAAAATAAACTATCTCTAAAAGTGCCTTTTGTTTCATACCTTATACCTAGTTGATCAATTTCATTTCCAAGAATCAAATGCCTAGTGTTTGTTAGAAGTGTTTCAAATCTATTACATTAAAACTTTCATCTATTTCAAAGTCTAGCTTTTGACACCATTTGGCCAAGAGTCCTAGCGCATACTTTGTTTGAGCTTAGATTTTAATGCCACATTTAGCCAAAAGACATAGCAACTTCTAAATTCATAGATTAGACTTATTTGAAACACTTCGACCTTAGAGTTTGGCATTTTGATTTTTAGTCCATTTACTTGCTTATCTTTATGTGAATAGTGAAACATTAGATACTTCATGCTAGCTTGTTTCCTCACAAATCTTTGCATAAACCTTTTGATCCTTTTGATGAATCTAGACTAAGTTGGAACATCATCTATTTTAGATTCTATCCTTTTAGAGTTTGTACAACTCTTTGAACTTTTATCATAAAGGATGGACTATGGATCCCAACATGTATTCCTACACTTATAGTGGACTCATGTACAATCTAAGGATTAGTAATGTAATTACATAGGAAGAAATGGTGAAATACCTCTATACAGATAATATTGTTTATGAGATGGATTATTATCACTCTTATGATACTCAATCAGGGGCACAAAGCCAAGATCCATTGGCTAACTATTTGGTTAACACACCACCTTATTCAGAACAAGACTAAGAACAAACCGCACAATACATAGCTATAATACCCATAGCGGATGAGCCAGTTATTCAACAATCATATTCTACTAATATAGCTTCCATGTATGATCCATTTTTATTTTACCGACAATTTTTAGAGAACAAAGATGAGATTTTGGTTAGAGCTATAGAGGTACGGGCCAAGTTTCTAGCAGATTTTCCCCATGAAAATTTACCAAGTCTAGTAAGAGTGCCCCACAATATCTTTTACAATCAACATGTTTATTTTAGCAATCTTATGGCTCTATTCTAAATAACCTATCAAGACCTTAATATATCTAATCAAAGAAAAAACATCTTGGAAGATCACTTTAACCAAATAGAGACAATATATCAAACCTACTTGAATCTAGCATGTAATTTCAATTAGATGAACATGGTGAGTAAGCCTCTTATTAACCTAGTTCCTTCAACAGGAGTGTTGATATAGTTAACTAGACAAGAGAATCCAATTTTTGATGCATTCATACAAACTACTTCAATAGATAACTTGATGCATATGCCCATTATTGAAGAAGTGTCTTTGGCCTCTACACAAAATAGTGAGCCAAATGTAGTGGACAACGTGTAAACAATGTCCAATATCAATAAAAGTGGTACTAATGCACAAATAACTAGCCAAAAACATGTGCTTCTCATTAATCCCATGGGTAGATCATCATACCAAGGAATATGAGTTTCTACACCCCAAACTCAACTGGCTGCATCCTCAAGTGTACAAACTACAAGATTAGGTAATCAAACAATGGCTAATGTCATGCCTCAATGATAGAATGTGATGAATCCTACTCCTAAAAAAGTAATGAGTAGTATTCCACAATAGTAGACACAACCTAGTGTATCAATGCAATAGAAGACAAATACATTGGCACCTCAATCAGGGGCAACAAATGTTCTACCTCACCAGATAACAACAAACATACCTCTTTAATCACATACTAATATGCCAATCTAAAACCAAGTAATGACTAATCAACAATATTCAAATATTGGTTAGTGATAGATGCTAAATGTGTAACCTATTTTCACTTCTCCACAGGGATTCATGCATCAAAGAGGTCCCCATGTTTCTCAAGTACCTACTAGATAACCATTGGTTCAAAATGTGCAACAAATTCAGAGATAGGGTCTTGGTCCATAAGTTCCCACTCAACAAAAAGGTTTGATTAGTGGGCAACATGTCCCTTTTCAACCACAATAGGCATAGTATAGTTATATCCCTCCATCCAAACCACAAAGTCCTCCAAGTCAAACCTTTATCGCTAACCCAAATAAGAATATCACACAACCAAGTGTGTAATTTCAAGTACATCCTAATCCACGTATGTGTATTCTTGGTCCATTCCCCAACCAAATTAATGTACCCCAATAGGTATCTCCATCATAACCTAGTCAAAGTGTCCCACTTGTGACCTCCCAACCATCTACCCAAACCAATATTCTCCCTCAAACCAATGTTCCTTCCAGTTTCCTATCCCAAGAAATATAATAGATTAAGGATGCAATTGTTACCATTTAGGTTAGGAAATAGACTAAAAATTTCAAATTGAATGACATGTGTTCCTACCCATTCAACATGGAGTATTTGAAGATACCATTTCCTATAGGATACGAACTATCAAAATTTGACAAATACAAAGGGAAAGGTGACCATAAGGCTCATTTGACTGAATTCTTTATTGCATGTCAACTAGTGACATATAACAACATCTACCTTTTGCTTTTTTTCTCAAGGAGCTTGGCTGGACAAGACTTGGAGTGGTTTTTAAATTTTCCCAAAAGTTTATTAATGAATTTTGATGATCTTTCTGATAAGTTTGTGCAACACTTTTCCTATAATCTTGAGCATGAAATTTCATTAATGGATTTAACAAAAGCAAATCAAAAAGATGGTGAGAGTTTTACAAGTTATTTATAATGATGGAAAGCCCTTGGAAGCCATTTCACTCATAGTTTCCTAGATAAATAATTAGCCACTGTGTTTACTAAAAATTTGCATAGTGAGATAGCTTATCATCTGGAACTACAATGTGCACATACTTTCAAAGAGATCATTGATAAAGGTTTGTTTATCGAGTGAGAGCTCATAAATAAAGGGGTAATAAAGCTTAATTCAATTAATCAAAATCAAGGTACCAATCAGGGAAATGACCAATGTCAACATCCCATTAAAGTCCAAGTATCGCAACTAGCACATGACAATAACCACAAAAAATTGAAGCAATTCAATCACAATAGGAATGTTGTGGGAAATGGATTAACCAGATCCTGTCATGTCCAAATGATGTAAACATCATTTATACCACCTTTTTAGCTTAATCCTACTCAACAACCTCTCCAACCAATGCTACAAGAACAACAACCAAGACCTACACAATAAATACAACAACTATTACCATTGTAAATCCCTCCTCCTAGGAGAACTATGCCTGCATGTTGTGTCTTTAATGACTAGGAGAACCTATTAAGTCTATATTTTGTAAGTTTGATGCCACTAATTTGATTAGTTGGCCTATACTAAAGCATTATCTTCAAGGCATTCCTTATCTTGATTCGTATCATGAAAATGAATTATGTGACTCTCATCAGTTCAACGGGCATAATCTATAAAGTTGTGTCTAAATCAAGCATTTAATTGAGAATATGCTTGAGAATGGGGAGATAACATTAGATAATGGTGCTTCCACTTCTAATCAAACTCTTGGGATTTATCAAAAGCCCTTTCCCTGACATAACAATCAGTAGCAATAAAATAATCAACAACAACAATAATGACTAGTGTAATAGAAAAATCAATAGTATCAAAATTAAAGATTGAACTAGTAAAATCAACAAAATCAAAAGTAGAACACATAATGATAGATTAATGGACAAAACCAAGGTCAGAATGGTAATAACCAACAAACCTACTATGTAGTTGCATATGACTACAATAGGGTTGTAGGTCATATTATAGGGGGTAGCGTTAATACTGTCTCCATTAATCCTAGACCAAACACTAATCAATGTAGACTGTTTCTAAACAAAAACATTCAATCAAATTACATGGATAATACTTTTTTGACCTGAGAATGCATACAATAAAATCAGCAAACTAGGACTTCCCCTTTTGGACCTTATATCGATAACTCATCCTTACCACGTGACCACATGCAAGTGTACTGGTTATCGAGACTTTTCATGTCTAGTCAAACACCATTCTGAACATTAGTTATCACTAATGGTCTAGTATTTAATCCCAATTTTCCAATCACAACTTGGAGGTTGAAGATTACTATCCTAGGCCCACAACCATCTACCACTTTGCCTATCAACCATCCAACCATTCAGCCCTGGAATAAACCATTCACTACTAACCAAGACAATAAGTTTGATATTATGAAACTATTGTAAAAGACACCAACACAAATTTCTATTTTATATTTTTTGTGAACATCAATAATTGATAAGAACATCTTGAATGAGTTGTTGACCCAATCCACCGTTGCTAGTGACATATCCCCTAATAAATTTCAAGCTTTGGTTGGACACCTAGCTCCATCCCAACAAGTCACATTCAACCAAAGTGATATGTCTTCCCTTGGCCCACTCCATAATAATCCATTATACATAGAATTTTATATAAAGTGGCATAAAGTGAAACATGTCCTTATAGTCAATGGATCAGGCCTCAACATAGTGTCTCTAAAGCTCATCAAGCTTCTTAGGTACACAATTGTAGACCTTCAACAAAAAACAATAACCATCAAAGCCTATGATAATCAGGAAAGAGAATCACAAGGCACCATTAGTTTAAAAGTTATCATTGGGCCTTTAACCCATGATACACTTTGCCATGTGCTTGATCTTGACTTATCATACAATATGCTTTTAGACAGGTCTTGGTTACATGAGATTCATGGATTCCCATCAACACTACACTAATGTATCAAGTTTTCCCACTCAAGGATAAAAGTGAATATTCCAGGAGATTTACACCCATATGAACACTAAAATCATCTTGAGGTCAAAATTCAAAACTATAATTATCAGTACGACATGAATCTAAGTTCCAAATAGGATACGGAAAGGATATACTTATTTATCCTTCACTAGTTAATTGCATAGATCTTAATACCTTGGATTCCCTTTCCCACATGCCACCTCCTAAAGCTTCTAATCATTTCACCATTTTAGATAATGGACTGAGAGAGTATGTGACCCATGATACATTTCATATTGTGAATCTTCTTCAAAATTTGAAAACCTTTGGGTGACCTAAAGTCACCACACATATGCATTGGAAATAAAAGAACAAAGATAAGGGACTTGTCACATTTATACTAGCATCTAGCCTAGAACCTGACCCTCTTAAAGGGGATGAATGATGGTTATACAATGACAACCAAGATGATTATTATAAAAGTACAAAGTATCTTATTCCTAATAGGATCATGGAGCATCACAATTATGAAGGAAGAGGCCTCAAATCGAATTATCAAGGAACCATCAAGCTAATTTCCATGACTAAGTATGAGAGACCTTATAGACTTGGATTTAAACCACCCAGGAGTGACGCCACATATCTTATTCAAAATCCATCACCAGAGACTAGTGAGGATGATGCTAATATAAAAACAGAGTCTAATCATTGCCTCACCTTCGATAACCTAGCTGAAACCAACCTATTTGATAACAATGCCATTTGTAACCTTACCCTAGCCATTCATTACAACCGTTTGTCATTATATTATCCCCAACTACTAGATTAAGACTAAAAAGAATCCAGTTTGTCGATTGATGAGTTCTAGAATGATGAGGTATTTTGTGACTTTTTAGGCCTTAGAGACAATGTTCTGTTGGGAGATCACAAATCAATATTATCAATCACATTGGATCTTGTAACCTATTTTGGAGAGTGAGCAAACACCCTTAGCCAAAATAAAAAAAAGTAAAACATTGAGGTCCTAAAGTAAAAACCTCTTTAAGGTGCTTTTTGACCAGGGGAAAACTAAAGATAAAGGCTAGTCTACTGGTGAAAATGCATTTCAGGCACCATTAGATGGGGGTGTTCATTTTTCTTCAAATTTAGACTAGGAAACCACCAACGATGAACTTGTCTATAGATCTAAGTTTAAATTTGAGAAACAACAAGTATTTGATCAAATTCTTTGAAAAAAATTGACTATTTTTATCACATGGATAGATCTCCCATTAGAGGACTCAGATTCATCATGCCTAGTAGAATTTGAAGATCAAGTCTTAATGGAGGACCTTGACATAATTCAATAGTTCAAGTCATTGCCTACTATCCTGGAAGATGGTTCGACCCTTCTAGTCAAAGATACAATAGAGGTAAATATTGGGACTCCATCAGACCTAAAATGGATAAAATTAGGCACGTCCCTCACTAAGGAGGAACATGACGTCTTTACATCTCTATTAAGAGAATTTGTAGATATTTTTGCATGGGCCTATTCTGACATGCCAAGTTTAGACCTTGCCTTGGTGCTGCACCACCTTATGGTTAATCCTGATTCCAAATTGGTAAAATAAAAGTTACATAAGATGCATCCTCACATTACTGTATTGGTAAAGAAAGAGTTGGAAAAACTCTTAAAAGTAGGATGTATCTGATCTATTGACTACTCAAAATGGATCTCTACTGTGGTACCTATCAATAAAAAGCTTGAAGGGATCATAATTTGTACTGATTTTTGAGACATAAACAAAGATTATCCTAAAGATTATTTTCCTTTCCTAATATCAACATGATCATTGACTCCATGATAGGTTATGAAATGCTTTCACTCATGGATGGCTTTTCAAGATACAACCAGATTAGAATAGCACCAAAAGATCAACATAAAACATCATTCACCACTCCATGGAGAACATTTTGTTATCAGGTAATGCCATTTGTCCTTAATAATGCTAAAGCTACATATCAAAGAGACATTACTATCATATTTCATGATATGATGCATGATATTATTGAAGACTATGTCAATGACATATTACGAAAATCCAAAACTAGGGCCAACCATTTAATAGTGTTGCATAAGATATTTGAAAGATTATGAGAATACAAAGTTAGACTTAATCCAAAGAAATGTGTGTTTGGTGTAAATTTAGTTAAATTACTTGGATTCATCATGTATCATATAGGTATTGAAGTCGATATGGCTAAGGTTTATGCTATAACCAAGATGCTTCCACCAACCAATTTAAAGCAACTCTATAGTTTACAAAGTAAGATCCAGTTAATATGATGCTTCATCTCTTAGTTAGCAGACAAATTCCATCCATTTATACACTTTTTGAAGAAGGGAGTTGCATTTCACTGGGATGATCACTGCCAAATAAATTTTCATCAAATCAAAGACTATCTTATTAATCCACCTATTTTATTACCTCATATGCCAGGAAAGCCATTCTTGTTATACCTATCAGCTATCGACCATACTCTGGAGGCACTCTTGGCTCAACACAATGTTAATGGAAAATAACATACCATATATTATCTAAGTCGTACCTTGGTTACATATGAACATAACTATGCACCTATTGAAAAATCTTGTTTGGCCATGGTCTTCACAGCTCAAAAACTGCACCATTACATATTGAATAATAAGACCATGGTCATTTCAAAAGTAGATATACTCAAGTATCTACTATCTAAAATAGATTTTCAGGGTAGAATGTCTAAATGGATCATCCTTATTAGTGAGTTTGACATAGATTATGTCACTCAGAAGGTAATCAAGGGATAGGTTCTTGCAGATCAACTTGCTAAAGCACCTATCATAGACACACAACCACTCATATTTCAATTTCTTGATGAATCCAATAATAACCATCATTGACAAACCCCTTGAGGAATAGCCTTGGAAGCTATATTTTGATAGTTCATTTACTGCACATGGTTCAGGGGTAGGCCTATTGTCTATTGCACCAAAGGGTGATCTAATCCCTAAATCATTAAGAATCAACTTTCCTTGTACAAATGGCATGGATGAGTATGAAGAACTTTTTGCAGGACTTTGACAAGTAGTGCATTAGAATATATCTCATCTCCAAGTTTATGGTGATTCTTAGTTAATCATTAATCAAGTCATAGATCATTTTCAGGCCAAAGATGACAAGCTAGTTCTATATAAATCCATAGTTGACACTCTTAAAAAAAATTACCAACATTCAATTTGAGCACATACCAAGTGCTAGTAATAAAACTGTAGATGTTATGGTTACTATTGGCTCTCTAATTCAACAAAGAGATCAAGCTAGAGAGTATAAGTTCCTCATCGATAATTTGTCAGCACCAACTCATAAACCTTCAACCATTTCCATGATTTGTGATATTGTTGGTCCTAATTCTATATAGTACTCAGACCTCTACAACTATCTTCATGACCAAGTTATACCACCTAACCTATCTCAAAAACAAACCAAAGCCTTCATTCATCATTCCACTCATTATACTCTACTTGGATCCACCCTTTAACATTGTATTTTTTATGAAATTCTTCTTCATTAATTAACTTTAGTAGAGTCTACACTAGAGTTAAGAGAAGTTCATGAAGGAGTATGTGGTGCTCATTCTAGCAGGGTAGTCCTATCCAAAAAGCTCTTGCATCCTAGTTATTATTGGCCAACAATGGATGCAAATGCCACTTCATATGTAAAAAAGTGTGACAAATATCAATGGCATGCTAATTTGATTCATGCCCTAACAAAAACTCTAAAATCAATGTTGACACCATGGCCATTTTATACATGGGGACTTTACCTCATTGGGAAGATTAACCCCACTTCATCTAATAGCCATAAATATATCCTTACCACCACCAAATATTTCACTAAATAGGTTGAAGCTATACCCCTCACTTACATGACTGAAAAGTAAATTTCTAAATTCATTTTCAACCATCTCATTTGCCTTTATTGTATCCCCTCTAACATTCTATTTGATAATGGAAGATCATTCAAGAATAAGGATGTAGACCAGCTATGTACTGAATATAACATCACACAACATTTTTCTATATCATATTACCCTCAAGGTAATGGCCAATCCAAGGCATTCAATAAAACCCTTGTCAATATTCTCAAAAAGATTGTCAATAATGCTGATCATGATTGGCACTTACAGATATTCCCTACCCTTTTGGCATATCATACCAATCATCATACCCCCATAGGCATCACTCCATACTCACTTGTTTATGATACTAAAGCCATCCTTCCCATTGAGGTCAAATTGCCTTCACTATGCATTTGTTTCAAACATGTCCTAGATAATCATGACTATCGAGTAGCTCTCCTAAAAGAGCTAGACCTACTTGATGAAAAATGCATAGTTGTGCTCAACAATCTTAAAGCATATCAAAACAAACTCAAAGGCCACTATAATTGATGTGTTAAGTATATAATATTTAAAACTGGTAATCTTGTTATTAGATAAAACCAAAAGAATACCACGGTTGAGAATAAGCATAAAGGGAAATTCAAACCAAACTGGATAGGGCCTTTCATCATTACTGTAGATTATGGATCAAAAGCATACATGCTTGCCACACCAGATGGAGATGAAATTTTAGAGCTGATAAATATTATTCATCCAAGTGGTACTATGCTTGAGTGCTAAGGTTTATTATCTATAAGGACCATTTCATTTATGTCATTTTATTACTATTATTCTTTGTACAAATACCATCCTTATCCATTCTCTTCATTGTATCCACTTGCCACTTCTGACTTATTGGCCCAGTGTGTTCTAAATCCTAGCCTATTTGACCTTGGTTTTTTCCATTCATTACACACTTTCAGTATTGAGGTATCTAATCAATTTCATTAGTTGGTTCAAGTATTTCAGACAAAGATCATATTTTGGGATAGTGTGACAGAGGTTTCAGTGGTTGAATCCTTTATTTTTTATTCTTTTCTTACCACTAATCTTGATACTACATATAATCACCTTTGGGTAGATTAGTAACCTTGATCTATGCCATTGTGTCCTAGTTATAACCTCCTATAGGAAAACTAGGGGCAACATTAATCCTTGGCATACCAATTTGCCACTTCCTATGTCATACTGTCTTTTTACCAACTATGCCTATTTCGTTTGAATTGACTACTACACTAGTCAAATTTCTTCATTGTAGGGTAGAACTATAGTGACTTGAGGTCTTACAATTGGGCTATGTAGGTAGTGCTCAATACTTGTTGAAGTTAGCTCAGTCACCCTTTCCACCATGTTTTTAACATTTTTAAAGCAACTTAAGCCACGTTTTTTCCATTTTGTGAGCTTGAACCATTTAGTGTGTCATCATTCTTGATTGAGTTGAAATACTCTAAAACAATTGAAAAAATAATTGAAAAATCATTAGAAAAGAAAAAAAACATTAACCACTTCTTTACCTTAAGGATTCTGGGAACCCTTACTAAGTTACAAGCAAATCACTTGTCATTTAGTTTCCCCATCTTTTTTGGCCTTTCCGTCTCATGTACTTGAAATTTTGTAAGACCATTAATCTTCTTCTATCAAATGCATTCTATTTATTTTCATCAATTATCACATTCTTCCCATTCCCTGGGAGGACTACATTTGGCCCGAAGTTTTTTATTGGATATTATATCCATGGAACTATGTAGGCAACATCTACTTGCCCAGTGCATATGGAGACAACTCGGCCACTCCCTTCCTTTTCTTCTATTCCTCCATTTTGTTCATTTGATAAGTTGTCACCTATTTTATAGGGACAATATTCATATGATTTCTATTGCATTGTTTGTTTGTTTCTACTTATTTTATTTATTTGTATGTATGTTTGTTTGTTTTTAGCAATATTACCTTGATTCAGTTTATGTTTATTCATTGGGTGATTCCTTGCCCACACTTATACTCGAATCCATCCATATTTATATGTTTACATTGTCATCATGGTTTCTATCATTGGTGCATTATTTTCTATTGAGTATTGGATTATGGGAGCCAGCCCTTATGTATATTTCAGCCAATTCCTCATGATTTTATACCATGATGCCTACTGACACATGGTACAACAATCCTTAGTTTCAAGAATTCTATTCAGCAATGGTGGCATCTCTTCAACATTGACATCATGATTCCATCCTAGTCATATCCCAAATAGAGTCATTAACCATGAAAGAATTTCAACCTTTATTAGTTCAGACGAGCATCTCCCTACTAATAGGTTGTTGTAATTCCTCATTACCCTCTGTGTTAAGTTTCCATCATCCTTGGCCAAGTTTATCATGTTTTCCATAATCGAGGTCTAATGATTATAACCACCTATGGGCAAATCATTGCACACTGTCCCACCTACATTTCTCAATGATTATAAATGCCTTTGAGAAAATCATTATATCGTCATCACTTCCATTTTTCTACCCATACAGGGGCATGCTATTTTATCATTTTTCTATCCTAACTGGGGCAGCTCCATCTTCTCAATGATTATAACTACCTTTGGTCAAATCATTGTGTTATCATACCACATTGTAACTATTAGGGTATAATGTTTATAACCACCTTTGGGCAAACCATTGTGCACCATACCACTTGCATTCTCAATGATTTTGACTACTTTTTCAATATCATTATGTTTTCACCCCATCATATTTCCTTTCTTTGGTCCCCTCATTTTGCTTCTTTCTTTTTGAGGGACTATTTATTGACTTACTTGTGCCAACCATTCCCTTGAAGGGGCATCATATAGTTTATCATCATTGTAGTTGTAGGCATACATGAACTTTTCATTCTTTGAAAAGATGTTACTATGCTTATAGCTTTCAATGCCTTCCCAAATAGGGGTAAATTGTAGACACCTAAATCTGGGCACCAATGACCTCCAACTAGGATTTTGACCAATTTCCATCTAAAACACACAATTTGGCCTAAAAACACTAAAACATGCTAAATGATATGAAACTGACATATTCAAGTACTAATTTTGGCTAAAGTATCATTAAATGGGACAGTGTAATTAATGGGCTAGATAACTTTGAACACAAACTGATTTCATGGAGCCATATATTTTTATTACTAATTAAATTAGACCACTGTGCTCTAATTATATTTGGATTTTGGTATGATTTTTTTAGAACTATTTAATTTTATTTGATTGTGTGAATTTTATCATGAAATAGTGTTGACAACTAGTTTTGATGACTATGAAAATGACATAAAAATGGCTAAGTATGAAAATAGTTCAATCTTCTTGGTAGGTTTATTTCATGTGATCATATATTTATATTGAAAACTCATGTGACTTAAAATTTTAAACCATTGTGCTCTTATAATATCTAAATTCCTTCATGAATTATTTTATCCATATCCAATCATTTGAAGTCAAAATGCCAATTTTGCACCTAGGTGCTCTGAATTGCTCTGTCCTATCAAAATCTCTTGCACAAGACATGTTCCTTTGTCTTTTTTTATAACATCCTAAATGGTATAATGATTCCAATGCATCTGACATTGGCTTACAATTCTAATCCAGTTGAATTTTGGACCATTAACAAGGTATTATGATCAATTTGGGTAATTTATGCACAAAGTGATTAATCATGCTTAAGAGCTAATTAAACCAAATTAGAGACTAATCAATAAATCCATGGAAACTTGTTGAAAACTTGTTTTTAGAAGTGAATATTGAATATTTGCATCATCAGGTGACCTCATTTCTTGGGAAGACACCCCTAGGCCATAAATGGCATAAATATCAAGATTCATGCCCTCCATGTCTCATCAATGCCTTCCATGATGCCCTCCATACCTCTTAATTTCCCCTTATTGCAATGTCATGATAAGGATAATTATAAACTTAATTCCAAAAATTGAATTAATCCTCAACCACACATCTCAATCTCAGGATAGACGGTTCAGGTTGATTCTACACATTCTCAAAAATCTATAAATAGAGAGGCCATGAACATCATTTCTAAGCTATTTTGGTGAAAAGTTATAATGCACAAATATAATCAAGAAAGCCATTGACATTAGTGTTACCATTCCAAATTGATTCCAAGCCAAGCCAAGTCATAAGCCAAAGGTGTCTAGGAGAGATGGAGGTAGCCAAGCTTCCATTGATGAGGACTTCATGAGAACAAGTCGAGAAAGCCACTACAACAAGCATTTTTTAGCATCCAAGGAAGGTAAAAGAGGATTTATTTTGAATTTTAGTTGTCTGTTTTATTCATGTTTGTTAACTAAGCTCTCCCTAATGTCTAGGCCTAGAGATGTTATGCTAGTTAATGTGTTTCTTTCATTTTGTTTTCATTTTGAAACTAACACCATACTAACCATCTTCTCTTGAGTCAAATTCCTAGATTCACATTGCCTAGGAATAGTCAAAGTTAGTTTAACTTGATGTCATTCCTAGTTCAAATGCAATAGTGGTCAATACACCGAAGATCAAAGTTAATCGAAAGCAAAAATCAAAACCCAATGACAAGCCAGAATCCACTCAATATTCTACATAACCCACTTCTAAATCCACCAAGTCTAATTCTTATAAGTCTTAAAATTGATCTAATACCAAGAAGAAATCTAGTGAGGAATGTAAATTTTGTGGTAGAACAAGACATTAAAAAATACAATGTTGTATTAAAGTGAAAGCATTGGAGAAAGAATTAGAA
This sequence comes from Torreya grandis, assembly GCA_037957365.1. Taxonomy (NCBI): domain Eukaryota; kingdom Viridiplantae; phylum Streptophyta; class Pinopsida; order Cupressales; family Taxaceae; genus Torreya; species Torreya grandis. Next base: position 7,251,801 of record JARHVA010000110.1, read on the forward strand.
TAAAACAACATTGAATTTTCTTCCTCCTTTTCTTCTTATTTCAAGGACAATGGGAAGGAACTTTCAGCTTCGACATTGATTACATATTAATTATTTTTGATACTAGAGTTAGGTACTTTAAATCACATGACATAATTACCTGATCATCTCACTTTACAACTCTTAGCAACACTTCTCATTTTTAATTTGGGGATTTTACATAGATAGATGTTTTAGGTTCAGACACTATTTATATGTAGGGTGGGTGCATCAATTAGGTGCTCTAGGTTCCTAAAAATTCTAATAATCTTCTTTCCATCTATTAGATCTATCATTCTAAAAAAATAAAAATTGTGGACTTTTCTCCCCATAATGTTTTGATTATATAGTTAAAAAATATAGAGGTCATGATTTCTTTGGGTAATTTTGATCATTGTTCACACTTATATGTGTTTAATGTGGTTTATTCTTCACTAGAAACATAACTCATTATTCATTTTGATTCCTTGAGAAAACTTTGGCATGAATGTTTTGGGCACTTTAGCTATAGATATTTACAAAATACAAGATCAAAAAATATAGTGTTATGCCTTCCTAATGTGTCTTGAATAGATTATGTCATTAGAGGATGTGTCATAAGCAAACATCATTGAGACCCTTTTCCTAAATTCAATGTTTCATAAGCTACAAATCCTCTTGAGTTGGTGCATAATGATCTTGTGTCCTTTCCCTCTCTTATTTATGGGGCAAATATTTTCTCACTTTTATTGATGACTTTTCATGTTGCACATGGGTGTATGTTATTAATTAAAAAAGTGAATTATTTGACCACTTCAAGGACTTCAAGGCATTTTTAAAGAAGCAATACTCAATTATTATTAAAAATTTATGCATAGATTATGGGTTAAGTGTTTCAGTTGAGAATTTCATAAATTTTATACAAAGCATGGTATTTAGCATTAGTAAACATTACCGTGCACTCCTAAAACAAATGATATTGTTTAAAAAGAATAACATGGTATCAAGAGATATGACCAGTTGTATGATTTCATCTATGAAAATGGCACCTTCTTTTTGGGTTGAGATGGTCAATTTTCCCAACTACATTTATTATTGCATAACCCACAAGGCAATGTGGTTTATGACACTTGAGGAGGTTTAGACCAATACCAAGCTTGATTTTTTCACATTCTGAGTTTTTGTTAGTGAGGCTTGGGTGTTTATTCTTGATGAAAAAACATAAAACCATGGAGAATAAGGGCTAACAACTCATTTTTGTTAGATACTATAAGGATTTGAAATCTTATAATTTATTTGACCTAGTTATACATAATGTTCTATTTTGATGTCATGTTCAAGTTGATGAACATTTAATCCATCTTGAGTCTTTGTCTCTATTTTATCCATCACTTACTCCTTATTATTCACATCTTGATAATTATTTACTTCTTGATTATGATGATGTTGCTAAAATATAGAATGGAATTGCATTAACTAAATTAATTAAATCACTACAAGAGGTTCTTATTTAAACAATAATAAGTGATATTAGATCTCCTAATTTGTAGGAGATTATCACTCACAACACAATCAACCACATATAGGAAATACCCCATCTAACTAACCTATGTCAATCAAAGGTGTAATACCTTGAGACATTTATTACAATAGGATATGATAAATTAATTATTCTAACATTCCCCCCTTAATTGATCATAGCCTAAAGATAAGAAGAGAGAATTCCTAAATGCCTCAAACTTATCATGTGTAAGTAAATTCATGAAGACATCTAGACACTAATCCTGAGTGGGGCAATACTAGAGCTATATGTTGTGTTGTTTAACATGTTCACATATGAAATGAATTTAAATATCTATGTGATTGGTTATTTCATGAAACACTAGAATATGAACAAGATGTAGAACACCCTGATTGTCACAATTCAAAACTATAGGTTGAGTCTAGGAAAATCTAAGTCCTAAAAGAATGCAATGTATCCATATCACTTCGTAGATACATCCTATTGTAGTGTGATATTGTACCTCTATGGAAGATATAGAAACCAAATTTTGCTTCTTACTTCCCCATAAAATTGAACCAGATCCTATATAGAACATAAATACATAAGTGGATTTCTTGTCATCAATAGAAGCTACATGATCTGCATCCATACTCAATTGTACCTCTAATGTATCTCAATACCCATTTTGATATTTTCAAATGTGTTACCTTTGGTTCCTATATGAAATAAGAAAGATAGCTGATAACATAGCTAATATCTGGCCTTATATGTGTTAAGTAAATAAGACTCCCAATCAAATTTTGATATAGAGTTGCATTTACTTTTGGTGATGGATCTATACAAGATAGATGAAGTCTTATCTCCATAGGTGTTTCAATAGGATTTTAATCCATCATCCTAAATTTCTTGAGAAATGTCTTGGTATATTTCATCTATGAAACAAAAATGTAATTTTCCTTCTGCCATACCTCTAAACCAAGATAATAGTGTAGTATCTTGATATCTATCATATCAAATGATCGCTTGAGATCATTCTTAGTTGCATTGATCATCTTCACTGTACTACCAATGATGACTAGATCATAGACATAACCAATCACTATAACAATGTCCCCCCCATGATTTTTATGGTAGAGGTTAATATCATATGGACTCCTATTAAATCCATATTGTATGAGATGCTCATCAATCTTAATGTACTAGGCTCAATGAGCCTATTTTAGCCCATAGAAAGACTTGATAAGCCTACACACTTATTGTTCCTAATTACGCACCAAAAATCCTTCAGGTTGATGCATGTAGACTTCCTCTTACAAATATCCATTGATTAAAACACTTTTTACATTCATTTGATGGAATTTGCATCTAAACCATGCATCCACAGCAAAAACCATTTTGATAGTTTTTATCTTAGTTTTGGGAGCAAATGTCTTCTCATAGTCAATGCCTTCTTTTTGAGCATATAATTTTGCAACAAGCCTTGACTTGTACTTATCAATACTACCATATAATTTGTACTTGGTCTTAAAGACCCATTTTCATCCAATAGGCTTCTTCCTTAGTGGAAGATCAACAAATTGCCAAGTATTATTCTTCATCAGTGATTGATATTCTACATCCATGACATCTTTCCAAGGTTTAGACTATATGGATTATATTATTGTAGAGGGCTCATATGTTTCTTTCACAATGATCATAAGGGCCATAATAACCTATTTTTGAGCCATGCTTCAAGTCTTCAATCTTAAAGTGGATGTATCTGGTACTCTATTCAAGTTAGAATCTCATATACTACTTATATACCATTTGGTCATACATTGAATTGTAGGTGGTGGTGTTGGAGGTCCTATTTGATTATCTTCATGTTCACTTTCACCATCACTATCTAAAAATATTACAAGACTTTTTCTTGTATCATTTGCTTATGTAGAAGGTGGATTGATTCCAATATTTTCATCAAATACTACATCTCTATTGATTAGTACCTTCTTTGTTTTTGGATCAAGGAGCATACATGCCTTTGATTGTGCACTTTATCCTACAAAAATACATTCCTTTATTTTCTTATCCAAATTATCTATTTTATTCTTAGAAATATGCATATATGCCTTGCAACCAAAAACTCTAAGGTGAGTTACCTTAGGTTTATTTCCTATCCAAGCTTCATGTGGTGTGATTCCATCAAGAGCTTTAGTGGGTGACCTATTCAATAAGTAGACTACAATGTGATAATCTTTTACCCAATATGTATTGGGCAATTTTTCATCCTCAACCATGTTATAAAGCATTTATATAATGACCTTGTTACATCATTCTGCAACTCCATTCTGCTAAAGTGAATAGGAAGCTATCAATTGCTAACTGATTCCATTCACACTAAGATAGGTTGAGAATTCTTTACTGGTGTATTCCTCCCCATGATTTGAGTGGAGGGTTTTGATTTTCCTACCAATTTAATTTTCAACCATGGCATTTATTTATTTGTAGACTTGAAAATATTGATCCTTATTCTTTAAAAAATATACCCACATTTTTCATGAGTAATCATCAATAAAAAGCTGAAAGTATTCATACCCTCTGAGACTAGGAGAAAAATGTTTGAAAAGATCGGTGTGCACCAATTCCAACCTACCAAGTGATTACTACTTGATCTTGCCAAATGGAGCTTTTCTTTATTTTCCTAATAAGCAACTTGTACATATGTCAGAATATTGCTTGAATTTGTGAAGGCCATGAACCATATCATGTTTTCTCAATTATACCAAATAACCATAACTCAAGTGACCATAAATTTTGTGCCATTAATTACCTAGTTTTGTATCTTTCACCACAAGTGCTTGATGATCATTTTGAATAAAATCAAGATGAAACATTTTTCCAATGTTGGAAGCCTTGTCAATCACTTTGAAATGCCTATATTTGTCTTTGATGTGGAAAAACTTTTGACCATTTTGGTGATCAAATTCAACCATGAGGATGTGGTCAAGTAGCTGATTAATAGACAATATATTTTTTGTAAGTCCTAAAACATAAAGAACATTTGAAATGTTGCAATTTTTGTTTCCAAGTTGAAGTTTGATGTCACCACTACCTTGTACTATATATGAGGTATCATCTTCAAGTGAAACATTTCCCTTTAGTTTTTTTTTGTCAAAGTATAAAACCATTCTTTTCTCCCTATCATATGTCTGGTTGCCCCTAAATCAATATTCCAAACTACACTTGGATGATTGGTAGATTCATGTGATTGAGTAGTTAAACCATATTCCTCATTTGAAGAATCATTATCTTCAACAACATTTACATGTTGTTTAGGCTTGGAATTTTTTTTTTTCCACCTATTTTGTTGTTGTGGCTACTTCTTTTTTATTTATGGTGATTTGTTAAAAGAGGGCTTCTTACTTGATGAGCCCTGTTGAAATGTGTTGTACCAACAATGTTTTAAGTCATGTCCCTGTCTTCTAAAATTTTTAACATGCTTTAAAAGAACTTGAATTGTTCCCTTGTTGGTTTTGTGGTTTATTCTACTTTGGAGATTTATTTGAAACCTTCATGGCTTTCTTCCCTTTTTGATTTGATGTGAGTGCATTCTCGTCATCTATTTCCTCTAAATTATGCATAGCTTCCTCTTATTGCAACAAACTTACCAACACCTCAAAGGTTGATTTTTATCTTGTGACATTCAGAGTGGTCACAAAGATCCTATATGTGGGGTGCAGTGCTCTAAGGACTATAGGGACCAAAGAATCATCTATCACCGATTTGCCCAAAGATTGAAGCGAAGCCTACAAAGTTTCAACCCTTCTAAGGAATGCTTCTACTTTTTCATGTGATTTGAGATTGAAAGTGTGAAATTGGCTTTTAAGATGTAATATTTAATTTTTATTCTTAGCTTCATATACTATTTTAAACTTATCCCAAGCATCTTTTGCAGTTGTAGCACTTTGGATATGAGGTTGTACCTCATTTGAAACTCCAAACATGATTATTAATTTAGCCTTTTTATTAGCCTTGTCGTATTTTTGTTGCTAAAAAATAATTGTTGCATGTTTGACCCATGTGCCTTCTACAATAGAACAAATGTATTCAAATTCAATATGTTTTTATACTTTTGTTTTCCACGCTGCATAATTATCGCTGCAAAGTAATTGTGTGTTGGGAAGGATAAATCTAGGTCTTGAAATAGACATTTTACAAGTTACGTATGAAAAATTACAAGTGTGTTTAAGTGCAGAAATGAAATGTGTGTTTTGTAAAATGTAAATCAAATTCAAAAATTCATACACAAAGATGACAAATCACACACAATCACACAATGGATGTCAGACTCCACCGAAAATGCATCCAAAAATGTAATGGAAATTGAGAAAAGTGGATGTCCGTTTCAACCAAAAATGCATCTAAGGAGATTTATAATTTTCTCATTGAAATATGTGTTGAGTGAAGGTAATAAAATGTCCACCTTCCCACTTGACACTCTTTGCAATTATGTGAAAAAATGGGTTTTTTGCCTTACAATTTACAATGTGGTGATGAATAAATAAATTTCACTAATGAAGATTAAAATATGATATAGAATTAGAATAAATATATTTTTCATCTATTAAGATCACATAAAAACATACACTTTCAAAAAATATAACATGCAAATCAGATTTAACAGTCAAAAGTTATGGCCTCTCAAAGGTTCAAAATACATGAAATAGTTAGCTAAACTGGAAAGAAATTGAAAATTATAGAAATGTGGGTGATGAAAATGTAAAAAAATATCCTAACCACTGAATATATATTGAAAAATATCCAAGGTGAAAAAAAATGACCTTCCCAGGCTTCATGGATCAAAAGTTATGAGCCTTGGAAGAAAAAATCTTCAAAGATGGCTCATAGTGGTGAAGGACAAGCCCTTATGGTCTAAAAATGCCCAGTAGGTGGTCATATGGCATGAATATAGGATGAAAACTATTGGTGGTGTGATGGTGGTGCTACTGCTAGAAGTGGCAAATTTGGGCAGTGCTTCACCAAAATAAAATTTGACCTGCACCAAATGAATACTTTATAAATTTTCCTTACCTTCAAACTTTCACCACGGGTGCCTTAATGCTTCATTTTCAGAAAAAAATTCTTTTTGAAAATATCTCGATGAGAGGAAACTGGTGATATAATATTTGATCCAATATTCTACAAAAAATGTTAGAAAAACTACCATTTTTTGTTGTTCATCACTTGTTCTACAAAATAGAAACTTAAAAAAATCATAAAAAATCACTAGAAGCTCTGAAAATTCTATTTTTTTTAAATTAGTATTTTTTTTAGTAGAATTCAAAAAATATACAAGATCAATTCTAGAGATTCTATATTTTTATAGATCTGACAAATAATACAAATTTTCATCACAATGACATATACAATCATCTGAAAAACTTAGATCCGATATCAAATTGATATAAAAAGGGTTTCAATATTTTTTTTTAATATTGTCAATTTAAAAAATTTATCAATATCAAATATAGATTTTAGATCTGAAATTACAAAAATTAAACCCTCTTCTACAGGTTGAATACAAATAATGAGTTCAAACCCTCATTAAAAAAATGTCAATAAATGACTGAATATGAATCTTTTTAGCTTGAATTGATATATAAATTATCAAAATTTTGCAAAACTAAAAAAAAATTGCCTACAAGACAACTATTCTCTTTCCATAGAATTGGCTAGAATTTTAATAGTGTTTCAGCTTGGGATGGTTGAAATTGGAGCAGTGTGATGCATCCAAGGATTGCACAAAATTTGCTCTTGAACTCCAATGAATATCCAATGTTTTGAAAAAACTCCTCAAGATAACCTGCTCTGGTACCAAATGGAAGCTAAAATGGAATTGCATTAACTAAATTAATAAAATCACTAAAAGAGGTTCTTATTTATACAATACTAAGTGAGATTAGATATCCTAATCTGTAGGAGATTATAACTCACAACACAACTAACCACGCATAGGAAATACCCCATCTAACTAACTTATGTCAATCAAAGGTGTAATACCTTGAGACATTTATTAAAATAGGCTTGGATTAATTAATTATTCTAATAATTGTTATTGATTCTTATACTCCACATTAATCCATAATATTTTTCCCAGTGGGTTTGAACTATTTGACAAGAGGTCGATTCTTTGGAAAGATATCCTTTTGATAGTCATCACACTCAATTATATACATCTAGGGTTTTTATTTGGATTCATGCTATTTTAGATGATCCACATATGTTTTTAGATGTAATAGGCACCAAAGTGGGAGATAATGATGGCATATGAGTATTATTCATTGATGAAGAATCAAACTTTGGATTTGGTTTCTCTTACTAAGAGAATAAATTTGGTCCACTATAAGTGGGTAAACATGACCAAATATGTAGCATATGGTTATTTTAATAAGTAAAAATCCTACCTTTTAGCAAATATTTTTTTGCATGTTAAAGGGATAAAATACTCTAAAACATTTTCCCTTGTTTCCAACATGAGTTTTGTTTACCTTGTATCTTCTCTATCTACATCACAAGGATGATTAGTGCATCAAATGGATGTGAAGAGTGCATTTCTAGATGGAAATCTTAATGAGGGAATTTTAATAGAGAAGCCATAGGGATTTGTATAAGAACTTTTAATTTTTTTTTAGGCTTTGTCATTCACTCTATGGTCTCAAGCAAGCTCCCTGAGCTTGGTATGATAAAAAGGATAATTTCTAACTTATTTTTGGTTTCAAATTTTGCCATTTTGACCCTATAGTATACACTTTCAAGATAGGGATGACCTTTTGAGACTTTTTATTTGTGTGAATGACTTGATTCTCATAAGTAATTCATCTTCCATGATTAATGATGTATGAAAAAATTTGATGGATCAGTTTCATATGACAGACTTGGGACTTCTACACTATTTTATTAGGCTATTGATCATTCAGTATTATAATGGTATCTCCATTTGCTAGAATAAGTATGCTCATAATATACTTCATCATTTTGGCATGATTGATTGTAGGATTTCACCCACACCTTTCCATTTAGGTGTCACATTGACATCCACCTACACTACTCCCAAGGTTTATTCTACCTTATATTGATAGTTGGTTGGTATTCTTTTGTACTTGACACACACTCATCCTGATATTTTATTTGTGGTTGGCATTGTCTCATGTTTGTCATAGGATCCACATCAGAGTCACTAGTAAGTATCCAAACATATTTTGTGATATAGTCAAGGCACTTTTATCTTCAATATTAAGAACTTATTAGGTATTTCTTCTTAGATTATGGGATTCACTAAATATAATTGAGCCAGTGTTGTTGTTGATCAGAAACCTACTTCAGAACTTTTCTATCATCTTGGTTCAAATTTTTTTTCTTGGTATTGCAATAAGTAATCAACTATTGCATTTTCATCTATAATGGCAAAGTTTCAAGGTGTTATTATAGATATCTAGAAGGTTTTATGGATTTTTTAGTTATTGATAGAGATTTAATTTTCATAGTCTCAATGCACTACTATTTGGTGTGAAAAATAGAATCCATGAAAATTTATCGCAACCTAGTGGAGTATCAACATACAAACACATTGAGATTCACGTGCACTTATATCAACAACTCATCCAAGATGGTGTCCTTAGCTTGGAGTGTGTGCCTATAGAGGATTAGGTTGTTGACATCTTCACTAAGCTTTTGGCATCGCCTCACTATCTTCAACTATGATTGATGGTTGGGGTGAAAGAATTTATCCTTAGGTGGCATTCATATTAAGTCCTTCCTGCCTTCATAGTTCAAATTTTTATCTCTCTTTCAGGATTTTTTATATGGGTTTTCTCCTTTTATCTAATTTATGATATATTTTTTCATACATGGGTACCTTATCAAGCCTAGTTGTTGGGACCTATTTTTTGTGTTATCTACCTCCTTAAGTTGTACCTTTAGTCGGGGGGTGTTGGTGTAAATATTTATTATTCATATTTAGTTAAGTTAACTTAGATATTTAGTTTTTACATTATGCACACTTAGTTATTTAGTTGAGCATTTAATAATTATAAATTAATGTGATGGTCCTAATTTTCTTGATCTCATAGATGGTAAATTAGATAGACTCTTTCATTATGAGTTAGCTTTAACTTTAGTTGGATTATCTTATGCATACTTTTGCATCCATATTTATAGAGTTTACCTAAATAATCTTTTCCATCTCTATTTTATAAGTAGAGGATAACATTGTATTATTATTATCAATAAATGAAGTTAATAGATAAATAGTGGCTTCTTTTGCCATCCTATTATTGTCTATTTGCATAGTGTTTTAGGTTGAAGTTAGTCAATACTAAGGAGATGTAATCATGAGTATTTTTTCAATATTTCAAGATGATTAAATTGGGACCAACTATAAGTGTATGGATCCCAAATACTTTTAACTGAGACAATGCTTGTGTTTTTGAAGGCCATAACTCTAAATTCGGTCTAGAAAACAAAAAGAAACATTAACTTGTATAACCCAATTCCACTATATGCTAGAGTTGGGAATACTCAAGGCATACCAAAAGGACTGATGGTGCCATTATATAAGAGGATACAACTCTTTACATGATGCCTAATTACCCCCAAGAGGAAGATAACCTAAAATATTGAAAAAATTGAGCATTGCAAATATTATCCTCATAAGGAGTGGTGGCCCATGAATTTCTATAAGTGAAAATTATAACACATTCCTAAACTATGATCTTCCATGGTTCAATACATTTAGTAGCTCTTGAAAACCATTGGGTAGCATTTTCCCTTGTTGTAAATGGTATATAATTCCAATACCACTAGAATATTTTGGTTGAATATCAATATCCTAAGAGATGGAAGCCATCCCATTTCACCTAAAGTTGGTGGTCCAAATAAAGTTGTGAATCACCTAAGTAAGTTTATCATAATTTAATTTAGACAAGGATGAAAAAGACAAGTAATATGCATGGTTTGCCACAAAAATGTGATTAATAACAATCAATTCACCTGGTAAGGATATAAATTTCTAAGACCATGTTTCCACCTTTTTTCAAGAATTTTATTGAGTATGCAATCCCACATTTCACAAGGTAAGTGGTGGATAACAAAGGTAATATCTAAGAAGTGAGTAAATTTACCATGGGGGATGGTGTTAAAGGATAGGGGAATCCAAAAAAAATTATGAGAAAATTTTGATGAGCATGAATTCAATTTTATGGTCACACAACTTGGGCCTCCACATTTCACAATAAACATCAAGAATTACTTGTGCATTAGCAATTTCATGTTCAAAATTCTATAAGATATACATGTAATAATCCACAAAATGATAGTTAAGAGCATGTAAATCTTGTGGTATGGAAATCCCTTTTATGTCTCCTTGATGGTAAGTTCATTTAAGCATATATCCCATAGCATCAACAACTATAACATACATAGATGGGATAAGAGGGAAGCATTAGTGAATATAATGATTGAGATCAAAGGATGTTTTGAAGTTGACATTAACCATGAATTAATCTCATGCCTCTATAAAGAGCATATGAATTCAATTTTTGAATAAAATACTAAAATCCAACCACACAAGCATTTTGAGAGTGAAATTCCATCGAATATGATCATAGGGTATATCAAAATCAAGTTTGAGTGATAATGCATCTTTATCTAAATCTTTAGCCCATTGGGAAATTTCATAGAAAAAGAGGAGATTATCAAGGATGTATTTGCCTTTCGAGATGAGCAATAGATTTAAGCTTCATAAAAATATCCATGGAAATAAGTTTTTATGAACCATTAAAAAAAGTAATGGGATGTCAATCACTAACCTTATTCTTGTTTCTAGATTTAAGAATCAGTTTGAGTAGGCTATGACTAAGGATATCCCCCAAGGATCCATTGTCCTCTACCTCTTTATAAAAATTTAATAATTCAATTTTGATAATAGGAAACACAGTTTGTAAGAATTCAATGGGGAGTTTTTCCAACCCAATGGCCTTTTCAATTTTCAATGCCCATAGTGTTGCTTCAAGATCAACTAGAGTGGGATATTGTTCAAGAATGTGATTAGTGCTCTAGTCAAGCTTAAGAGAATGAAATCCTATACCCATTATTCAAATAAGGATTCATACTAATTAATATGATATTATTCCTAAAATATTTGGTTATAATGTTGAAAGAAAACTCCTTTAAGATCTTCCACTGAGGAAACCTCCTCCCCATTCTCCATAATAAGAGAATAAATTTTGTCATGCTGATATTTACATTATGAGTATTTAAATCAATATTTGTAGATAAGATCCCCATGTTGAATACAAAATATATGGGATCATATTTTGGCTCTTTTCCCCCTATAAATTCAATTTTTTGACATCAGATTTAGTTTTGGCATCGATACATTTCCATGAAGTGTCATAAAGATGAACCTCAAGAGCCAACAACTACTAGGCAAGGTTGTATTTGAATTGGGATTATTTTTTCCATTTATTTAGCCATTCTTTTTCCATACCTTTGAGAAACATGATTGTTATAGCCACACCAACTTCCCACCATAGAATGCAACCTATTGATGACATAGGCCAAGGTTGAAGCTCCTAAACAACAAATTATGAAAAGCAATGCAAAGAAGAAAGGTAGGACATATTCAACTTGAAGGGGGGTTTAGAGTAAGGGGGAAAAGAGGGAACCAATTTAAATGAGTAATTATTTGGAAGGTGATCAGAAAAAATAGAGTTGTTGAGATTAAGGACCAGAGTAGAAACAAGGAGAGATTTGACAAAGGAGCAAACATAAAATTTATCAAGTATCTAAGTCACCTTTGCAAAATTTCTTGGTTATTAGATCATGTGAACCAATGGCCATTTTTTTGTACTAAAAATAAAAAGAGTGGATCAAAGACTCATGGGTAATTATGATAGTGAATCCATGAAACAAACTCCTCCACTAAGAGGGTTGATGAACATGAGACTAGCTAAAATCTTGCTTATGTTAGACCATGTTGAAATAACCTCCAAATATCTAATTTGCATGAAGGAGATTTAAACTCAACCAATTATAATGAGCTTTATGCTAATTTGTGTTTTTTGGATCATAGATTAGGTATACCCCAATAGTCATATTATCAATACAAATTATAGTTCAAACACATCTATGGACAGTGTCTTCACCAAAGGAAATAACCTTGTTGGAGATGAGAAATGATATGATCATAATTTCTCATCCTTGTCCATAAGCATGGGAGGTAATTTAAGGTGATAAATGTTTATTAATATAGTGAAAGTTGAAGATTAGAGTAGATTCACCAACATTAACCACTTGTAGAAACCTCACATCAGAAGGATGATCTTTTAACACCTATTTGACATGAAATTTTTAATCAAGAAGGGTGGGCCCCTAAACATTCAATGAGAGTAGACTAAACTTCATTGAGCACCATAAAGAGACTACTTGACCTCATTTTCATAAAGTAGAGAGAGCTTATTGGAATGATTAGGAATGAGTTTTTTAATAGGAGACAATGATATGGGGTAACCAATGTATAGTTAGGAGCCCATGTTAACATTCAATCCCATTCTAATCCTACCAGTTTTGAGTAAATATCAAACATCAAACCTTAAAATTTAATTATCTAGAGCTTATGTGGAATATTTGTGCTTGAAAGAGGATCTAGTTCTCTTAGCAACTACCTTCCAATTTTCAGGAAGGTGGATATCATTAACTTGCATTTCTAGGATAGAAAATGGGGTTGGATTAATAGAAATAGGGAGGGGTTGAGTATCATCATTCTATATGTTAAGGATGGGAGAAATTGCATTAGAGTTATCCAAGAGTGAATAGGGGTTTTACATGGAACCAGTGAGCGAATGACAATAATCTTAAAGGAAAATTCTTCCTATATGTTATTTGAGCTTATATTTGAGGCAATCTTAGATCAAATGGCCATCCTCTCGATAGTATAAACTTTCATTGAGCTTGTTAGAATAAACACCATGGTGTAATTAAGAAAACCTAGACCATCAAGTGAAAAAATTTGGGTGGGTTTTTTGAGAATTTGTCTTTGTCATTTTTGCACCAAAGAACTGCACCCAATTGACTAGCTAACTCATAGTGAAATGGCCAAACTACAAGATTGATAAAAGGGGGTTCAACTCACATGGGACACTATGAACAAGAAGGCCCTTTAGGGTGAAAGTTAAGTCTCCAACCCTAGATAAAATAGAAGTGGCCACAAATGACCCATGTGTTGTATTGGAGAGCCACCTAAGCAAAATTGGAGGTGACAAAGAAGAAAGAGACATACCATAGTAGAGTTGTGTCATGATTTCTAGATCAATGTATGTACATGGTTGTGATAGGCATGATTCAAGTAAGTGTATAATACAACATAGTTGGTAGTAAATTAAATCAAACAACAAGAATATTTTAAAGAGATGTATTCATAAAATGGAAGAAGCAAAGCTTACAATCACTAGTTAACACCACCCAAGCTCTAGGCTTAACGGGCTCTCTAGAACAAAAATATACAAGAAGCTATATCATCTTAATAAGCCAAAAATGGCTTAAGACTCCAATATTCCATCACAAGAAAAATGGCTCTCAACCAAAAAATACAAAGGATGACACATGCCTAAAAATAGAATGGTTGAGTGCATGATGACTCAACCAAATAAGGTGAGTGGGTTGGCTCCTCTATTATGGGTGGAGAGATCACTAAGGGAATATAGTGGAAAAGAGACATGAGTGGAGTATACACTCAAGGGATAAAGTGGAATGGTGACTCCATACACTCACGATGTGATCCCATGCACCCATAAGTGCATGATGACATCATGATGGTGTCATTATGATGTAGTAAAGGACCTATAATAGGACCTAATATCCACCTAAGTAAGGTGAATAATACAAGTGAAGTAAAACCCCATACAAGAGTGAAAAACCTACACTAACACCCTCCCTTAAGCATAACTTAGGTGGGTAGTAGAATTGGGTCTCGAAAACTAGGCCTTAAGATACCCAAGTATAAACATCTCTCATAAAGTGGAGAAAATTTAGAAAATACATGGAAAAAAATCACCTCCCCCAAATGAGAGAATAGAAGAAGAGAGATAAAAAAACCCCACTAGAGATGATGTTAAATTAGTCCACACTCCAAGTATAACTCACAAGATGACCAATGTCGATAACAAGATCCTCTATTTGAAGATAGTAGAAGCTCTATCCACATCAAATAATTTTTCATCCCTTTCCTAAAGGAAGAACATGATGTGTACTAAAAGTCTACCCATTTCATAATGGAAGATGAAGGAAACAATACATAGATTTCTGAATGTGGTCTAAATTGGATCTATGGCATTGGTTTGGCAAGTTCATTTGCAAAAGCTGGAGGTAATACCACAAAAGTGCACTAGTTAGAAGAATGACATTGAACATTCACTGAATGAATGCCCATGCGAACATAAGATCATGGCTCAAAAACCCTCAAAATTGAAGAAGAGACTATAAATGAAGCACATGGATTTGTAGTATGAAAATCCATAGTAAGAAATATGTTGTTGAAGATCTCAATAGGTATACTCTCACTAGAAATAGTAGAGTCCCCCGAAGTGCTAGTCTTTTTTGGTTCTAGAAGAGAAACACTCTGCATAGGAATAAAAGTAGAATCTATAATGGGATAGCTAAGGTCTAGAAAAATCTCATCCTATAGTGGTGGCTTGACAAAAGGAAGAACATTGTCCTATTGGAATGTGTTGTCATAAGAAATAGAAGCAAGAGCAGAGAGTACAATAGTATCTAAAGAGAAAATAGGAAGAGGATGAGGAGGAGGGGTGATGTAAATCTTAATAATATCTCTTAAAAGAGACTGAAAAATACTCCAAATAGTGCAGGGACATGCTGCATGTTCCACATGGCAATGAAGATCCATGAATACATGTAATAGTAAGGTACCATGAGCCTTGTCACAAGAATTAGTCCATTTATTACACCAAACAAGTTCAGTGGGAGAATGAATCTGTCCATATAAGAATGAAATAATATTATTGATTTTGATCAAGTGTTCTATGTAAGCAGACCAAGAAACATAGTTGGTCTTTCCAAGAAGAACCACTAGTGTAGAATCAACCTTCCCCCATACTTGTATCTCTCAATTGGAATCAACATGACTACAAATAAGAGTAATAGTGCATGCTCTAGAGATGGACTTTAAACTATGTCAAAAATGAGTCCAGTGAAATGAGAGCAATCAATGCACAAGTGATAATGCACATTCAACAAATGAGTAATCAATGTAATTGACACCAAATGGGCACACGTAAGTTGTAGAAGTTGTGTGCACAATAGATAAGGCAAGGTCCACAATAAACCCCTAAGATAATCATCAATGACCCCCCTTGTGTTTGTAATTAAAAAGCATGCTCAAGTGAATGGGCAACAAGATCAGTTGACAATGCATCAACGAATGCAAGATTGATATGTGTTTGTCATCGAGTACCAATGCAAACTCTAAATATGAATGTTAGAGTCAACTGAAATTGATCCACAAAAATGAGAGTAATTAGTGCACAAGTGGAAAAGCACATCTCAACGAATAGACATCAATCTCTGTTCAAAATGTGTCCATAAATGTGAGTAATCAGTGCAATAGCCACCAAATTGTCACAAATGAAATAACAAATAGGCCAAGGAGGATGTCAGAGTCTACCAATAATGTGTTTTTAAGGAGTGAAATCAAGAAGGTGATATAGAAGAAGCAAGAAACTAGTTGTTTTTCTTGTAAGGGGGTTCGACTTCCTATCAGACTAGACCTCACCCTTCATCTTCGACTAGTGAAAGATTAGGGTAAATGTAATAGCAATTGTTTACAAATAACTTCTTGTACAGAATTCTCTCCCTCTCCCCCCTGCACTTATAATATTTCTCAATGATATTGTTTTTATTAAAAACAATTAAAAAATATTTGTCTCCATCCACCATGTTAAAACGCTTTTATCTGGTATAACTGCCTTAAATTTATAATGATTGTTCCCACTTAACAATCCCACCTTTATAAAATATCATTCCCACCAGGTCAAGGTCAAAATCTCAATAAAAAAACTTAACAAATTTAATATAATAATATCAATTTGATAATTGACATTAAATATATAAAGTAGCCCTGCCCCTCACCTTCCTTTTTTAAAGACTTTCAAACTTGTGAGAAAATCATGGATTTCACAAGGTAGTGGTTTGAAAAACCATGAATTTCAAGTAAATAAATCCATTAAATGCTCTAATACCATGTGAGAACCATCCATAGGTAAGTACATCCAAGTTCGATGACTAGTGATATGAACACACACAACTATTGAAGCAAGAAATCTAGAAGAGACCAAAAACTGAGCACAATGTACTCATAACTAGAGGAAACAAAGCTTATAATCGTTATTTAACATGCACCCAAGCTCTAGGGTTAATGGGCTCTCTGAAACAACAACATACAAGAAGCTCAATCAGCTTAATACACCAAAAATGGCTAAGACTCCAATATTCCACCATAAGAGCAATGGCTCTCCACCACCAAACACAAAGGAGGATAGGCCTATAAATAAGCTAGTTGAGTGCATGATGACTCAATCAGACAAGGTGAGTGGGTTGGCTCCTCCACTATGGGTGGAGAGATCATTAAGAGAACATGGTGGAAAAGAGACTTGAGTGGAGTGCGCACTTAGGGGACAAAGTAAGATGGTGACCCCATCCACTCACTGTGTGACCCCATGCACCCACCAGTGCATGATAACATCATGATGATGTCATTACGATGCAATAAAGGACCTATAATAAGACTTAGTATCCATGTAAGCAAGGTGAATACTATAAGTGAAGGAAAAACTCATGCAAGGATGAAAAACCTACACTAACATACCCTTTGCCTAGACTCCTCAGATAATATATTTTCCATCCCCTAGACTCTTCCCATACTTGACATGTCCATTTATTAAAAAAAAAGCTTAAGAAGGAATGCTTCTAAGAAAAAAGAGAACCCTTGTATATTGGGAAATGTCCTCAAATTCAAGGCCCTTACCTTCTTATTGTTGTCCTAGAATGAGGTCGTTGTTGGGGACATTAGAGGTCACCTCTGAAAGAGCGTTACTCCTTGCTCCTTGCTTTCCATAACTTTCACATTCGTTTGGGGAACCTCCTTGAAACAATATTTTAAAAGAAATTAAATTAAGGTTTGGGCGAATCTTCCAACCCTATAATTATATCTAATCTTAAACATAAAGGAAAGGTATATTATACTAATGTTCACCAATGTTAACTTCTAACCAATTATATTGTGTCATTTGTTCACTTTGTAAAATGTCCCCATTTACAAACTTTAATGCAACTTTCTCACTTATACATTTCGGTAGGTTTTCTTCCATTATAATGTGTAATTTGGTATGTTGAGTTCAAGTTTATTAACATTTGTATAGCATCTAAACAATTTTTGCTATGAAAGAGATGTGCAACTTTGGTCCACATACCTTAGTAAAGTAGGGGTTAAATTTGACAGCCGATTTAAACTGTCAAAAGAAAATTTTATGACAGTATCCACTTATTTTTTTAAATATCTAAAATATAGATTTTAAATTTTAAACACAACAGCCAGCCTTTATATGGTAAAATTTTATTACACTTTATGATAATACCATCTCAATCTTTAAATTTAAATAAAAAAAAGTTTTAAAGAAAGAAAAGAAATCCGTGTAAAGCTAAAACATGCAAACAAGGGCTGGACGGGCGTCAAATTTCAGTTCTGTCTTTGTATGTTCCGGACTGGTACAGTTGCCCTAGCCGTCCATATTCCATTGCATTCCGTCTGTATTCCATTGGTACAGTTGCCCTAGCCGTCCATATTCCATTGCATTCCGTCTGTATTCCATTGTGTTCTGTTGAATTGTATTTTGTGTAATATGAGGTATACTTGCATTTTGTTTTGGTATAGATATTTGCATTTTGTTTTGGTAGGAGGTATTTGCATTTGTATTTTGTTTGGGTATTGATATATTTATATTTTAGTTTGGGTGTTGATATATTTGTATTTTAGTTTTATTTATGCATTTTGTTTTCAGTTACTTGTATTTTTTTCAGTATTAATATTCTTTCTCTCTTTTTCAATGTTCTCTCTTTTTGTATTGCATCTTTTTTCAGATGTTTTCTCTTTCTCTTTGTATCGTATTTTATTTTCAGTGGGTTATGAGATACTTGCATTCTGTTTTCAGTCACTTGTATTTTTTTAATTCAGTATTAATGTTCTTTCCTTCTAGTTCAATGTTCTCCTTTTCTCTTTGTATTGCATCTTGTTTCTATCAACACTTTTTGTTTTCATTTTCTATTAGTGCTTTACATTTTGTTTTCAGTCACTTGCATCTTTTTCAGTCAGTGTCCATGTCCTCTCTTTCTCTATGCATCTTGTTTTCAGTGCTTTAGTCACTTGCATCTTTTTTAGTCATCATTGACTTGCTCTTCGCATCTTGTTTTCAATCAACAACTATTTTACTGACATCTTGTTTGAAGTACTTACAACTTGTTTTAGTCATCACCTATTTTACTTGCATTTGGTTTTTAGTGTTCTCTCTTTCTCTTTCTAGACATTGATATGAGGACAATTCTTCAATATTGTTTCAGCACCTATTTGGATACTACTCTACATTTCAAATTTTAAATTGTTTTGTTTGAGCGTAGATTTGAAGTAATCGCATTTGGTACATTGTTTTTTTCAATGTTCTCTTTTTCTTTCTCTCTCTTTCAGAATGTTTAAGTTTTGAAAGAAATATTAAATTGTGCTTTCATTTGATACATGAAATAGTTTTTAAAAACTTTGAAAGAAATTTTAAATTGTACTTTCATTTGATACATGAAATAGTTTCTAGTAGTAAGTATCTAATGAGTTTGATTATAAATTGAATATAATTTTTATTTTAAACTTAAGACATTAAAGTTGGTTGGAGCTTAAAGTCAGTAGAAAGGAGTAAAAACTTAGCAGCAACCAAGGAGATCTTTAGGAGACTAACATTTGGCCTAATAATACAACTTTTTACTATAACAAATTAAATATTTTTAGCTATATAATTTACCAATTAATATATGGATTTTTTAAAGAATATTAAATTCCCCTATTCAATTCCAATGCTATATTTGGATTTGTAACCATCACATTAATTTTTTTGACTATGTAATTTGCCAGTTAAAATTTGAATCCCATCATTTTTTTTTAATTTATGATGTTTTTGAATCTAAACACCCTTGTTAAATATATCATGATATGAGTTCTTGAGATCATATACCATGACATGTTTTCTTTTTTCATAATGTCATATTGATATTTATAAAATTATTAATGAAAATGGTGTTGTTGTTTACATATATTATTTAAAAAAATCATCTACCATGAAATGTTTTCTTTTGTCATAATACTATGTCTAAAAGTTATAGAATTATTAATAAAAGTGGTGGTGTTGTTGTTTACATATATTGTAAAAATATATATTTAAACTTTATAGAAAATTGTATTTAAACTTCTAAAATTTGTTTTCAATTTTATTATTTCAACTCTAAATAGTGATTCTCTAAATATATTCTTTCAGCTCTCAAGACTGATTCTTTGGGTTGATGTGTGTCTTTAGAACTATCATCACAAGAGAATTTGGTGTTGTGCCTTGTATTTACAACTAGACTGATAGACTATTACAACAAAATTAGAAAAAACTGTAAACCACCATAAATTTTCAAAACTGAGTCATAGTAGAAAAGTTGTCGTAAACCCAAAGAATCTATTCACAAAAACATAGCTGACATTCAATTTGTATAAAGGACTTATAATAATGGACTTAAAACAAGAGTACAGCCTTAAACTTGAGAGCAAGAATTTGTAAATCTTCCTACTCCTCTCATCCACCTTGGTTTGGATGGAATAGTAGATTCTAGAATAATTGATATTTATTTAGATCCAAGGTGTGCAAGTTTTTGTAATCTTAACTGTCACATTAAGTGAAGCTTTCAGAATTATAATCTTCCTATTTTATCTGATTTCCTCTACATGTTTTGTCCTTCCATTCTATTTTCTATTTTTGGATGAAAACTCAAAATACACCAATTGACAAATATAATATCTGACTTTTCAGACACACTGCACGTGCTGATCTATTACTGTTCTATGCTTATTCGGGTTTTAACATTATTATACCACTAGCTACCCACATGATAATCTTCAACTGTTCCATGGTCACTGCTCCAGTTCATGCCAATCATACAACCATTTTGTTATATTAATCCCATATGAATTGTTAAGCATAAGTAGAGGATATGCAGAATACCCAACATTTCCAAGTAGGATTTCATTAATAATAGGGATAGAAGCCCGATCATGATTTGTAGTTTCATAATCATTCAAAACTGACATGGAGTCTCAATTAGAATTAATTACGTTTCAAAATTTTCTAAAATGGATGCAGAATTTCTACATGGTCATGCTACTGAAGCATCCATCAGATGGCTTGTTGCAATGCCAAGTGGCTTTCATTTGATATGCATAACTTTCTTTGCCAATGCCTGATAGAATGCATTGCACTTCCAAAGCAAAAGAAAGCGGTAGTTCATATTTAAAAGTTTTGTTAGTCAAGGAACAAATATATGACTGACATTATATAGTGTAAATAAAATAGAATGCAAGAACAAAACTTGTTGTACGAAATCATACACAGTCATTATCATGTATCTGAGGACAAACAAATAGAAGAATGGAATATCTTCATTGCTTATTAAATAGTCATGATGTACATGGTCTCAAATGCAGGCTTTACTCTAATTGTTAATTCTGTGACACAGATGCTTTTATCACCATCCATTCAATTTTGGTTTTCACTAATAACACCGAGGATTCTCAATTGTTAAAAGGCCATTTAGTTGATTCAAAAAGGTTAAACATATTCAAAATTATGAAGAAAAGAAGAAATGTTTTATCCAAAATCACTCAATATATGGCCTATAATGTATTACTCACTTTCTTCTTGATGACATCTTTTTAGCTTTTTACAGTTGACAGTACCAAATAAGCTTAATTGAGATTATTTGAATAATTAGGATTATTTTCAAATATTGTTAAGTGTAAAAGTACAAGTAAAATATAAATTAAAAGGCTTTAAAGTATTACGGCAAAAATAATTTTATCTACCTTTAGAGGTGCTTTGTTGTCTTATGAAGGGTGCAAGCAAATATTGTGCACAATTAAATGTGAACATTAAAGAGAAGTAATGCATGATCTATTCTAATATGACATTATGTTGCTGATATAAATAAATCTATATGAATGACATAAATGGATAGGGACAACAATCCATACATAGTAATAATATAAATCATTGTTCAGTTAAACTTGAAATGTAATTTAGAGATTAAAGTATGGTATTCAAGCATTTACTTAAATGTAAAACATTAAAATTAATTATGATGATTTTGACAAGTGGAATTATTTGATGTGATCTAGACCAAGGATGAGGCACGTCATGATAGATCATGTCAGATCAAGGGATGGATACGACACTATATGATGTGATCTAGGCCAAAGATGACACCCTATAGGTGAAGGATGAGAATTCATATTATTATAGCCTATATGAGTTGGCAATGCTAGCAAAGGGTAGGGTTTCCTTGTACAGAGAGTATACACCTAGTCATAGGATGAGCTGAACCTTGAGGTCACACCGCACTACAATGTCAGTGTGATTTATGGCCCAATCAACACCACAAAAGAGAGTGATGATTCCACCACCACCACGTACACCAGCACCAAGCACAGGGTGAAGTTTTATTCATAGTCCCCCCTAAGGATGGTTATATTAGTGTAAGTTTTTATTTTTCCCTATTTATTAATTAGGGAATATTATATATTTGTGCATACATGGAGTTTTCCTACATTCGTGGGATAGGCTAGCTTATGTGGAGATTGTGTGTCATATTTGTGTTATAAGGTGTCATAAGAATGTCATAAGATACTCCTATTCCGGGTATGGGAGTTACTTCTCTATTCTTGGCACCTTGTCACCACCTTTTTTGGAGGAGTCTATTCTTGGGGTGCTTTGACCACCTTTTGTGGAGGAGTCTATTCTTGGGCTGCTTTGACCACCATTTGTGGAGGAGTTACTTACTAGCTCTCCTATATGTATTTTTCATTTTTGGCCATTTCAAGTGAATAATCAGATTTTGGTTTTCTCCATTTTGTCTTGTGCAATTTCTCTAATTGTGTTAATTTCAAATTGTTTTAGCATCTTGTGGTGTGCACTTGCTTCAACTAATGTGATCACGTCTCCATTGCACTTGCATTATCCGGATTCTGGGAACAACTCCGATATGGTATCAGAGCAAGGTTGGTAATCTTGTGTGATTATGCTAGTAGTTTATTTTGAAATTCTCACTTTGCTTTCTTAGTTTTTTTTTAAAAAAATCCGTTGCATTTGACAGCTTTGGTAGAGTTTTTTGAAAACTCATGCAAATCCATACGGAATTTGTTTAAAAAAATTTACTTCTAAGTTAGTACTTGCCAAGACACTTTGTCTAGATCTGTGGTTTTCTTCAGCAAGGCGGAGGAATTCTGGCTTTGTCATTCTGCAGGAAAAAAAGAAAAAAAAAATCTCTGCATTCTGTTTGCTTTCTGTTTGTGTGACGACACCTTCTAGTAGAAAGAGGTGAAACTGCCCAGACCAGGCCCCTGCCACTTCAGGGGCTGCCCACTCACAACTTCTGCACCAACTTCCTTTCTTCCAGCACGCCAAGCAGCTGAAGCATCCTTTCCAGCCACGCCAAGCAGCAAGCAGTCATTTGTACGGCGCCCAGATCTGTTTTTTTGGTTTTTTTGCAAAAAAAAATTATTTCAGAACTGCGCCTTTCTTTTGAACGCCATTTGCTGTTGGCTTGCTGTTTGGTCTAGCTTCTGCGCCGTTTTTTCGAGCTCCAGTTCTGCCACACATCAGGCCGTACGGATTTTACAGGTCTGCACTTAAATTTGTGTCTTTTCTGAGTCAAAAATCTGGGCTATGCATTTTTGGACGCCCCTTCCTACTTGGCATCTTATTTGGCATCCTAGGACACTTGTCATTCCTTCAATTTTGTCTATACTTCAATTATCTTAGTTAAAATTGACTTGATAAAACAAAAATCAGTCAATTTGACTGAGTATTAAAGTTTTTAGACAATTTTGTATTTTGGGGATTTTCAATTAAAACTTGTATCTTCCCCTATCGAAGATGAAGGGTGAGGCTCGGGTTGGTAGGAGGCCAATTCCCCCTCAAAAAAACCTTATTTAGATTCTTCATTCCGTGCCGAATCCAACGAGTGGTTGGAAGGCCACTTTCTCTCCCCATAACAGGTATTTTTTAATGTTTTAGTGCTTTTTTTTGCAAAAACACTAGTTTACGAGAAAATTGTAACTTTAATATCTTGCAAACGGTAGCTCAGTTTTGGGTGCCATTTTTTATAAAAGTGTTTGTAATTCAATTTTCCACAATGTAGACTTGTTAATTGTCAAAAACACACTATTTTATAATGTGTCAAAAATTTGGGTCTCTCGGGACGCATTTTCGGCTGAGTCCGACGTCCTGTTTGCTTTAGTATTGCACTGATTGCTTTAAGACGTATTCTCGGCTGAGTCCGACATCTTTTGAGCGTGCACTTGCATATTTGGGATGGGCTCAATATTTCAGGGGGATGTGATTGCCTTTCACAACATGCATTTCATTCAGGAGCTTATTCATAGTCAGGTCATTGACTTGATATTTTGCCAGTCTTCGGAGCAAGTTGCAGACATATTCACCAAACCTTTCACTGAGAGCAAGTTCATTCATCTACGAGCTCTTCTTGGGGTGTGGTCTACATCTGCAGCAGCATCATCTTCAGAGGGGCCTTCTAGCCTCTTCTTTTCTTTTATGTCTCTCTTTTGGGGGGAAGTTTTTTTCCTACAGGTTTTCTCCTTTTCTCTATCTTATGGGAGATTGCATTTTTACATGGTTACCTCATCAGGCCTAGTTACCGGGACCTATTTTTTATTTCCGCACTGCACACCTAAGCTGCGCTTATGGGGGGGTATTAGTGTAGGTTTTTATTTTTTCCTATTTATTTTATGCAATTTATCTTCTTATTTTTAAATTGCTTTAGCATCTTGTGGTGTGCACTTGTTCATCTTGTGTGATCACGTCTTCATTGCACTCGCGTTATTCGAATTCTTGCAACAACTCCGATATGGTATCAGAGCAATGGAGACGTGATCACATAAGATGAACAAGTGCACACCACAAGATGCTAAAGCAATTTGAAAATAAGAAGATAAATTGCACAAAATAAATAGGAAAAAATAAAACCCTACACTAATACCCACTATAAGCGTAGCTTAGGTGGGCAGTGTGGAAATAAAAAATGGGTCCCGACAACTAGGCCTGATGAGGTACCCATGTACAAATGCAATCTCCCATAAGATAGAGAAAAGGAGAAAACCCATAGGAAAAAAACTCCCCCCCAAAAGAGAGACATAAAAGAAAAGAAGAGGCTAGAAGGCCCCCCTGAAGATGATGCTGCTGCAGATGTAGACCACACCCCAAGAAGAGCTCGTAGATGAATGAACTTGCTCTCAGTGAAAGGTTTGGTGAATATGTCTGCAACCTGCTCCGAAGACTGGAAAAATATCAAGTCAATGACCTAACTATGAATAAGCTCCCGAATGAAATGCATGTTGTGAAAGGCAATCACACCCCCCTGAAATATTGAGCCCATCCCAAATATAAAAGTGCACGCTCAAAAGATGTCGGACTCAGCCGAGAATGCGTCTTAGAGCAATCAGTGCAATACTAAAACAAACAGGATGTTGGACTCAACCGAAAATGCGTCTCGGGAGACCCACGAGTTGATATTTTATTTGCAACTCTATATTTTTTATGTATATGAGATGTATATATTCTCACGATGCATAAAATTATGATTTTGAGATATATATGACATGCATTTCTATTCATTGTTATTACAATCAAACTCTGATATTCTTTGTTATACATGATGCTGCTATTGGTTCATTTTGAGATGCTAGTTATAGATTTGTTGAGTAGAATATAGATATTGATGTGTATTTATTTGTCATGATTTTGTTATCTTCCTTTTTATGTCATTTTACATTTTATGTTAATCTAATGGATGTATCATGTGGTTTTAGACATCCAATTCCTATCAACATTGTGTAAAATTGTCAATCTAAGCAACATTATATGACAACACACAATCTATGCCAAAATCACTAAAACACATTAAATGATTCAAGATAGTCACGTACAAGTGCCAATTTTAGCTAATGTATCCCTGAATGGAGAAATGCATTTTATGTGATTATTATCTTTTCTCAAATCACTTCAAGTCAAATTGTGACCACATAAAATGACACTATGGACCACTGAATTCTTCTAATTCGACAGCACACATCACGTGCATGTGTTATTTCATATCCATAATGCCCTAACTGAGGTATTGTTTCGTATGCAACTGACACCTTCTAATTTTACTCCAGTCAAATTACAACTTCATAAAATAACATTCATGACTAGGTTGATTAAGCGTACAATAGATTTCCAAAGAATTGCAAAAAATTAAGAAAAACCACTTAAGCAAATTAAGCCAAATGAAGAACCTAAGTGAAAAACTTAGAAAATTTATTGAAAAGATATTAATTATAAATTCATTTCTCAAATCTACTCACCATGTGACACCATCAATGGGGTGGCATCCTGTTGGAACACAACTATCTGCTGAGAAGGGGGGTTGAATCAGTAAATTGATTCAAATTAATCCTTTAATTCTTTTAATGCAAAATAAAATGTATATGCAGAGATCACACACACAAAAATAGACACAACACTCTGTGTACATGGAAAACCTAATATGAAAAAAACCATGATGAAAATAGCTACTATAATCTATTGTTCTAATCCAGCTTAACAATCAAAACCTCACTAGTTACAATGCTTAAGGGCACCAACCCTAAGAAGACACCAATCCCCTAATTTAAGAGCACATACTCTAAGGAATCACCTACTCCCTAACTGAGCACCAACTTATCTCTTTTGATGACACCTACCAATTAGATCTATTATGGAGCTATAACTCCATATTACAAAATTGTATCAAATGAATCTAGTTTTATGTTATAGACTTGTTTTACAACTTTTCATACTTTGCACTTCATCTCTCTCTTCTTCTCTGCCCCTCTTCCTTTGTGCCCATATATTTATCTTTTCGACACACTTCTATAACATTTTACTATATCCTAGATGACATATATATATATTCATTATATCTAGGTCTCGCTTCTTCTTTGTGCTCACACTTGATCATTAACACATCATGCTCCATTTTTGGACTCAGTTCATATTTCTTTAAAATCAAGTTTCTCACTTCTTGAATTCATGCTCCACCGTAATTCTCTATATTTAACTATATTTAGCATATATCATGCTCTAGTTTTGATGCACATACCATATTACATAATTTTGATTGATCATAATAATCTATATCATTGTCTATGTCATATAATGCACTTACCTGCATGCTCTATCATTTGACCATTGAGATGAACATATCTTCAAATATTGACCATAGATCTTAAGTTACATGCCATGATCTAATGATCCTTATTTATTTTCTCAATTTCAAAATGCAACCATTTGATCAAGCTCTAACAGGCTCATGCATTCTATTAGATATTTTTATGCTTCTAAACTTTAACGTTTTAACTTTAAAACACATCCATTGATCTTCTAATCTGAGCTCCCACATACCGTTAGATATTCAAAAGTAGCACAAACTTTACCTCGGTCTAATGTTAAACCTCGAGTACTTTATCTCATCTCGCTACTTCCTGAGACTTTGGAACACATACACTCCATCGATCTTCTCAAAGTATCTTGGTATTTAACTCATTAAACATTAGATACTTTGACCTCTTTGACTCCTTATGCTCCATTTATCTTCATTACATGATCATACACTCACTGTTAGATATCCTCACAAGATCCCGTGAATGTGACACTTGGCACCCTCACGTGCCTTCTACACATTGTTGTCAATTCCCAGTATTGAGGCACTTGTAATTCCCACATTGAGAATTGACTATTTGACTTTGAACTGCACCATAGATTTACTGTTCAAGCTCTGTGATTGTGACCTATGTCACTAGCATGTTCCTTTTTAGGTACCTTTGACATATTGACATTGTTACGCTTCATTAGATCTTCAGTGCATGATTAAGTGTTAACTGTTGATCAAGATAAAATAAATATTAATTCAAGGATTTAGAAAATATTAAGGTCTTTGATCACTGCTCTGAGCTGATAATCACTAGGTCGAAGGGGTTAGTTGCACAATGATAAGTAAGTCTTAATTTATAGCTTTATCTATCGGTTCCCACCTATATATAGTCAACATAAAAATAAAACATGCCTATGAATGCCATGAATTAAACCCTTAGGTTTTTCTTGAGAAACTTTAGTAATGGCCAAGAGCAAAGATAAATCTATTTTGATCTCATTTCTCCTCATCTGAACCTACAAATGATATATCTCAGATGCTCTTGAAAAACCCATAACAGTTCTTCTATCATTTTTTTTACAAACATCTTGAAACAGTCTCTATAAAAGCATGACAACTTTATATGATAACATTGCACCTTGTGCAATTATAAAACATGTTCTTCTCTCCATCAATCTTTTGTCTATGACTGATCCTCTTGACATCAATAACATTCATAGTGCTGATAGTCCCCCTTTTGACATCAATTACAATCATATTGCCAAAAATCTCCCCCTTTGGAATTGATGGCAAAATAAATGCTCTGATTTTGTACAATGATGGAAAAATAAATTATATGCTCCTTCTCTAGAATTTGTTCCTTTTCTGGCATTTTATGTACTTGCATTGGCTTCTAATGAATGTGAACTAAAGTTTCTCATACCAAACTTTCTCCCCCTTAGGCAATGGCACATTTTCCAAAACACAACTTGAACACTTGCTCTGCTCCTTTGATAAACATAAAATATTAGGCAAACTTTTATAAAGATCATTTGCACTTTTTTTCCTCTTTGACATCAATGCAAAAGGACTTTAATTTTCTTACTATTTGTCCAAAATTTTCTCCTCTTTTATCAAATAAAGGAGTTTGTCCAAGAATCTGCAACCATCAACTCATTAAAAATTTGTAAAAATATGCATACCTAAGTTACCTTTTCTCTCTTATTCTAGGTATTAACAAATCTTCTATGATCCTCCCCTTGGACTCATACCCTATTACTAGGATCTAGTGATGTGATGTAGAAGCCACCACTCCCAATTTTTGTCTTAGATACTCAAATTATTCCTTAGGAAGAGGTTTGGTGAATATGTCTACAATTTGATCCTATGTTGACACATATTCCATTGAGACCTCTTGATCTGTAACTTTTTATCTTACAAAGTGATACTTGATTGATATGTGCTTAGTTCTGGAATGCATCATTAGATTCTTTGATATATTAATATCACTTAAATTATCACAAAGAATAGATATAGGTGATTTTTACTCTACCTTGATGTCTTTGAGTGTTTGCTTCATCCATAATAATTGAGTGCAACATGTCACTATTGCAACATACTCTACTTCTGCTGTAGAAAAAGTAACTGACTCTTGATTTTTTATCAACCATGA
Organism: Torreya grandis; assembly: GCA_037957365.1. Lineage (NCBI taxonomy): Eukaryota > Viridiplantae > Streptophyta > Pinopsida > Cupressales > Taxaceae > Torreya > Torreya grandis. The sequence continues at coordinate 7,281,047 of JARHVA010000110.1, forward strand.
AACATGTTTGTTTCCAAGGAAAAAATGCACCACTACTAGTGCTTCTTATATCATCCACACTTCCTACCCAATCAACATCTACATATTTTTTCAAAGTGAAATATTCATCTTTAGGATACCATAGGCCATAGTCAATTGTACTCTTGATATATCTAAAGTTTCTTTTCACTGCATTGACATGTGATTCTTTAGGAGTATATTTAAATATTGCAACCATGCACACTGCTTGCATGATATCAGGTATTAATGCAGTTAAGTATAACAAGATACCTATCATTGATCTATATAAAGTCTAATTTTCATCAAGGGACTCATCCTTTTTGCTCAACTTACATCTAGTTATCATGGGAATACCCACCGGTTTGTTATCTTCCATTCCAAACTTCTTGATCATTTCTTTAGCATACTTGGTTGGGGATATAAATATCCATTCATCAGTTTGTACTATATGTAGACCAATGAAGAAATAAAGTTCTCCAAGCAAAGACATATCAAATTCATTTTTCATTTGAGTACAAAATTCTTTACACATTTTGTTGTTGATGCCACAAAAAATGATATCATCAACATATACAATAACAATTAACATATGCTCACCTTATAATTTGAAGTACATATTGTTGTTTTCACATCCTTTATTTAATAATTTTTATTGAAATTACTGATCCAATCTTGAATACCATGCTCTAAGTGCTTATTTTAGACCATACAGAGCTTTCTTCAGTCTACAAACATAATCTTCTTTTGACAGTTGAAAACCTTCAAGTTATACCATGGAGACTTCCTCTTCTAGGTTCCCATTCAAGAAAGTAGACTTAACATCCATTTTATAGACTTTGAATTTATTATAAATGGAGAATTCTAGAAACATTCTTATGGATTTCAATCTAGCAAATGGAGCAAATGTTTCCTCAAAATCTATACCTTCAACTTTTGCATATTCTTTGCACAACAATTTGGCCTTATTCCTTATAATAGTTCCATCCTCATTGATTTTGTTTCTAAAGACCCACTTTTTACCTATTACATTCTTGTTTTAAGGTCTTGGAACTAATTCCCAAGTTTTTTTCTTCTCAATTTGACTTAGTTCTTCTTCTATGAATTTTAACCAATTCTCATTCTTGCTAGCTTCAACATAGTTTTTAGGCTCAATTTTAGATATTAGAAAAAAAATTACTTGCTTCTTATTCATTACAACTCTTCTCTTTATCTAAACTCCAATTTTGTTTCCAATGATCTAGTATATAGGATTATCATTTTGAACAAATCTTACAGGTGGCTTTTCATTTACTTTCTCAAGCTCTTCATTAGCTACTTCCTTTTCAGAATTTGATTCTTCTTTGTAGATTTCTCTATTAGGTTTAACATGTTTCAAGCCTTGCTCAACCTTGATATTGATACTCTCTACAATTTTTTGTAGTCTTTTGTTGTATCATATGTAGGCTTTTCTTTGTGTGGAATAACAAAGAAATATTTCTTCATCACATCTTGATTCAAAACTTTCCAAGCTATTTTCTTTTCTCCTAATGTAACATTTGCTACCAAACACTTTTAAATACTTAATAGAGGAAGGTTTTTCATACCATAGTTCATAGGGAGTTTTATCACTATTTACCCTAAGTTGAACTCTATCCAAGATATATACTGTTATTTGTACGAGTTTTCTCTAGTATCCATCAGGTAATTTGGCCTCTTTTAGTATTATTTAGGGCATTTCCTTGACTATCTTATTTTTTCTTTCAACAACTCCATTCTACTATGGAGTCCTTGCTATAGAGTAATACCTTTTGATTCCATGCTTCTCATAGTACTCTATGAACTCATTTGAGGTGAATTTTCCACCTTTATCAAATCTTAAGCATTTGATTTTTCATCTAATCTCATTCTCTACCATTGCCCTAAAGATTTTGACTCTTTCAAATGCTTGAGACTTATCTTTCAAAAAGGTTACCTACATAATTCTTGAGTAATTATCAACTAGCAACATGAAGTATCTTTATCCTTTAGATCCTCATCTTATTAGGACCACAAAGATCAGTATGAACTAACTTCAAAATATTTGTAGTTGCATACTCCTTTGTTTAAAATCTGACCCTTGTTTGCTTGCTTTACTAACATTCCTTATAAGTAGTGTTTTTAGGTTTGGTTATTTTAGGCATGTGTCTTACACACTTATTTGAGGTCACCTTTACCAAGTTATCAAAATTGATATGACCCATTCTTCTATGCCATAACCAACTCTTATCAACCTTTCCTATCGGACAACTATTACTATTCACTTCATTTAGATTATAAATATTGCTTTCAAGTATTTTCCCTTCTGTAACTAATCTTCCAAATCTCCTTATCTTACAACCTTCTACTTTAAATGTGACCTTATATCCATTATCACACATTTGGATGACAGTAGATTATGTTTCAATCCTTCAACATAAAGGACATCATGTGTAAGCAATTTTCCATCTATGTTCAAAGTTACTTTACCATGGATCTTTATTGCAGTATTATCTCTCAAGTTGACAATCCTTCCTTACATTTACTCAGTTTGATGAATTTACTCTTGTCACTAGTCATGTGTTTTGAGAAACCACTATCTATTACCCATAAATTTTGTTCCTTGACATGGAGTGTAGTTTGAACAATCATAGATTGTGCAAATTTTTGATCTTTCACTTTCCTCACATCCTTAGGTTTCTTGTTTGTCCTATTTTTCCTTTTTTCAGAGACATGGGAACCTTTGTTCACATTGGGAGGCATGCTTTTCTTTTTACTTTGTATTTTTGGTCTTACAAATTTTATTCTACATTATTTATCTATGTGACCAAAATTATTATAGTTATATCATATTACATTTGTATCTAACAAAGGTGTAAATGAATTTATACTTACAAAGTTTGTTCTCCTTTTAGGTATAACCCTACATTCACTAGACCTATGACCAAACCGATTATAGTTATAACAATACCCCTAGAAAAATGAGAAATGCGTAGTCATAACATTTCTTTGTACAAGATGAGGTCTTCTAAACTCTAGATTCTTCAAGTCTCTCACCCTTATGTAACCATCTACATTATCTACCTTTGTGTTCTACTTCTTTATTGAGTTTGAAGAGATTGACTCATTGTTATTTTTCTTTTCTTTAGGCTTCTTTTATACTTCAACTTTCTTCACATCAATAGTGATTCTGTCTATCTTTGTATTCTTACAAGCTTTCTCATTTTTTGTTCCTGATTTACTTTTTGCTTTAAAGTTGTCATATAAGTTTATAGATGTAATGTTTAAGGGACTTTTTTATTTTTCATAACCAAGACCAAATTTTTTTTGATGAATTTTGAGAGTTGATCAAATCATCAAGAATGTCTAAACCTCCTTTTAGTTTCATATATATTTTTATTTATTCTTTAGCTTTATCAAGTTATTCTCTTAAAGCCACTATTTTTGCTTCTAAATTAATGAATTCATTAGATTTAGATTGTAGTTCAATTTTGACTACATCTTCTATTATTTTAGCCTCTTCAACTTGTGTCTTTAGGCTAACTACCATCTGATCAAATTTTTCAAGACTTTTAGATACTTTTTAAATCTCCTTTTGTGTTTACATTTTTTTCTTTGAGTTCTCTTTTCTCAACTTTTAAATTTCATCTAGAGCACAAATGAGTCTTCCCTCTAGATCCACTTCTCCTTCCTCCTCTTCATCTTAGTCTTCAACTTCTTCTTTTTCTTGATCCATAGAAGCTAATTTTAATGTCATCAATAAGAGTTCATTTCCCTCAGCCATAAAGGCACAATCATGGTCATCATCTAAACTATTACTATCATCCAATGAATCACTATATTTTTTTATGTATAGGCCCTTCTTATTTTTAAATAAGTTCTTCTTCTTGGAAAGGTGAGGTTTCATATTTTTACTATCATCTTCTTGTTCAGAATTTTTCTTTTTGTTATAAGGGCATTTAGCAATGAAATGTCCTACCTTACCATAGTTAAATCATTTAAAGTGTAACTTACCTTTGTATTTTCCAGACCCTCTTCTTAATTTTCTAACAAAGTTGGATTCTACTTCATCATTCTCCTCGGATCTAGATATAGGTGCTTCTGATTTTACTTGTTTAGATGCTTTGAACATAACTTCTCTCTTGAAATTATTTGCTTCTGCCATTCTCATCTCATAGGTTGTGAAGGTTCCATGCAACTCATCTACAATGAGCTTATCTATATCTCTTGCTTCTTATATTACAAAGATTTTAGAATCATACTTGGATGGTAGAGATAGTAGGACCTTTTTGACAATGATCAAATATTTCATCTCTTCTCTAATGCCTCTAATTGCATTGACTATTTCATCTAATCTGAGGACGTAGTCTACAAATTTCTATTCTTCATTCATTTTAAGACTTTCAAACTTGCTTCTATATTTTTTTTATCTTGGCTTGCTTTAACTTATCATCACCTTCATAGATGCTCTTCAAATTGTTCCAAACATCATGTGCAGTTTGACAATGCATTACTTTAAAAAACTTTGAGTTAGACAATCCACAAAGGATAACATTATTTGCTTTGGAATTGCACTCATAAGTTTTATTATCAACCTGATCAGTGGGAGTTATAGCAGGAGTTGTATATCCATTTACAACAAATATCCATACATCAAACCCTAATAAAGATAAATATGCTTCCATTATAATGCTCTAAAATACATAGTTTGAACCATCAAAGAGAGATTATTTATTTGAGGAAGAGCCTTCTTGACTAGCCTAAGCTGATTAAGCTTCTTCAAAGGAACCAGTGTTTTGATACCGATTATTGAAACACAACTATCTACTGAGAGGGAGTGAATTGGTAGATTGATTAAAATTAGTCCTTTAATTATTTTAATACAAAACAAAAATTATATGTAGAGATCATACACACATAAATAAACATAACACTTAGTGTATGTGTAAAACCCAATATGAGAAAAACCATAGTGAGAATAACTACTAGAATCTACTATTATAATCTAGCCTCATAATCAAAACTTCACTGGTTACAATATTTAAGGGCACCAACCCTAAGGAGACAACAATCCCCTAATTTTAGAGTACCTACTATAAGGAAGCACGTACTCCCTAACTGAGCACCAACTCAACTCTTTTGATGGCACCTACCAATTAGATCTATTATGAAGCTACAACTTTAGATTATAAAATTTATTCAAATGAATCTAGTTATATGTTACAGACCTATTCTATAACTACTAATATTTTGCACTTCATCTCTCTTCTTCTCTACCCCTCTTCCTCTATGCCTATATATTTCTCTTTTTATCACACTTCTAAAACATTTTACTATATATATATATATATATATATATATATATATATATATATATATATATATATATATATATATATATATATATATATATGTCTCACTTCTTCTTTATGTTCACACTTGATTGTTAACACACCATGCTCCATTTTTTGACTCAGTTCATATTTATTTAACAAGTTTCCCGCTTCTTGAATTCATTCTCCACCAACATAATTCTTTGTCTTTTACTATATTTAGCATATATCAGGGTCTAATTTTGATGCACATGTCATATTACATAATTTTGATTGATCACAATAATCTATATCATTATTGATGTTGTAAAATGCATCTTACCTACATGTTCCATCACTTGAATGTTGAGATGAACATATCTTCAAATATTGACCATAAATCTTAAGTTTCACACCATGATCTATGATCCTCATTTAATTTTCTCAAATTTAAAATGTAACCATTTGATCAATCTTTGACAGGCTCATGTGCTCTGTTAGATCTTTGTACGCTTTCAAAATTTAATGTTTCAACTTTAAAATGCATCAGTTGATGTTTTAATTTGAGCTCTTGTATGTCATTATATATTCAAAAGTAGCATGAAATTTACCTCTATCTATCCTTAAACCTCAATCACTTGATCTCATCTCGTTGCTTCCTGAGACTTTGGAACACATACGCTCCATTGATCTTCTCAAAGTACCTTGGTCTTTAACTTGTTAAACATAAAACACTTTGACCTTTTTGAGTTCATGCGCTCTATTGATCTTCATTGCACAATCATACACTCACCATTATATCTTCTGAAAAACTCCCATGAATGTGACACTAGTCATCCTTGCATGCCTTCTCCACATTGTTATTAGTTCCCACTATTGAGACACTTGGCATTCCCACATTGATCATTAAATTTTTGAATTTGAATTGCACCATAGATTTACTATTCAAGCTCTATAATTGTGACACAAGTCACTAGCATGTTCACTCTTAGGTACCTTTGACATATTGACTTTGTTAAATTTTTTTGGATCTTCAACGTATGATTAAGCACAAACCACTGATCAAGCTAGGACAAATATTAATTCAAGGACTTAGTAACTATTAAGGTCTTTAATCAATGCTCCAAGTTGGTAATCATTAAATCGAAGGGGTTAGTAGCACAACGATGAGGAAGGATTAGTTTATAACTTAAGCTACTAGTTCTTGTTTATATCCAGTCAACATAAAAATAGAACATGCATGTGAATGCCATGACTTAAACCCTTAGGGTTTTTTAAATAAACTCTAGTAATGGTCAAATAAAAGATAAATTGATTCTAATCTCATTTCTCCTCATCTGAACATGCAAACCATATATCTAAGATGCACTTGAAAAACCCATAATAGGTCTTCTATCAATTTTTTACAAACATCTAAAAATAGTCTCTGTAAAAGCATGATAGCTTTATAGGATAATATTGCACCTTGTGAAATTATAAAACATGCTCTTCTCTCAATCAATATTATTTGTGACTGATCCTCTTGATATCAATAAAATTCATAATGCTGACAATCTCCCTTTTGAAATCAATGACAATCATATTGTGAACACATCCATAAGCCATTAATGGAACAAATATTAGGATTAATCCTTCCCATGCCTCATTAATACCCTATTTATCCAAATATTTATGGTTTTTCCCTCCAATATTGAATAATATTATGGATAGACATCTTGATCTCAATATGGACGATCATAGTTGATTTTGATCATTTTTAGAAAGCTATAAATAAGTGAGCCAAAACCACCATTTTTAAGCTTCCATTATACAAACTTATTATGCATAAATTGCTATAGAAGAGCTTAAATTGTGTAATGTTATAATGCAAAATTATCTTCACAAAGCTTTACCTATTTTTACAAATTGATCAAACTCATGAGCCTAAGCCATAAGTGCATTAAGAAATGTTGGAGAAGCTTGCTACTCATCATTGATATAAACTTGGAGCACCAAATCCAAGAGAAAATATGCTTCTTGGCCACCTTGGAAGGAGGGACACTATTTGGAAGGTTTGGTAGTATTCATTCTTTAAATATCTCTTAGAATTAATTTGTAACACCCCATGAGGGAGTGGGATTGATGTTTTATTATCTATATACTTATTTATAAGATATTTTATTTACTAACGCATGGACTAATGCATCTTGTAATCCTTCTCTACATTTTGGCATCCCCAGTGGGACTCACACCTCACACAAATCATTATTCCTTTTAATTTTTATTTTAAACCCTCTTTAGAGACTATTTTGTACTTCTTTTTCTCTAATTTTACATTTCCATGGCTTCTAAGATAAACAATGGGATTGACATTTGAAATGACAAGATAGATCTTGAAGTCAGTGGGATCAACCTGAACTTTGGTGAGATCAATTTTATACACTTTTTATCTACCTATGTGTTTTATAATATCAAAAATATTGCTCTACGAATTGGAAGGATCATTTTGTAAAATGGTGGGAATGCATTATGGATTAGTGATATCTCTCTATGGATTGGCATGATCATCCTATGAAATGGTGAGATCTCTCTGGACCAGAAACTGATATGTAACTGTTACTTTATTTTAATCATTTTTTTCATTTTGGTAGGATCACCCTATGCTTTAGCAAGTTTTCCCTACTAATCAATGATATCACACTATCAAATGATGAGATCGCAAACCAATGTTGTCTTTGTTCTATCTTTTAGTGTAATCACCCTATGGAATGGTTAGAACATTCTAGTAAATAATGATATCTCTCTGTGGAATGGTGAGATCGACCTGCATAAGAAAAATGAAAACTTAAAATAGAAAACTAGAAGTTTGTACTAAGAATTCACACCCTCATTTCAAACTTTTAACATATTTTTACAGGATTTAAGGCATTTAGTATCCATTTCAATAGAAAAATAAAGGAAAAATTCATTCATACTTCATTTTGGTGCCTTAAAAAGGAACTCTCACATTAACTAAACACTCTTAAGAGTTCTATTTTCGTGCTTGTTTATTGAAATTGTTTATTTTTTAACAAAATGAGTGTTGTGCATATGTTCTTCCCCCATCCCCTTTAGGGAACTTGGGTGATAAAAATTGCTCATTATTTACATTTATTCCTTGTCCAAAGACATGAAAGAAAAGTTGTAAGGGCCCTCCTCAAATCCATATGGTTTGCGTGATCCTAAATGACCTTAAAGTCTTTTCACTTGTCTTTATTTTTATGTAATTTGGCTTGTGAGAGGGAGTTTATAGCCTCCTGATGGGTTCTCTAAGGAAACGTTGACCCAAGAATTAATCTCCTAGCATCGTTTCAACCCTGTTCTATGATGGGATATATAAATTAAGCTAGTGAATCATTGGGAAGGTATTTTGAGTAGTTAAACTACCTTCATTAGTGACTACTCCCCTCATTATGTATAATCAACTTAGACATCGTAATACACTGAGAAAGTGATAGATATAGTGGTTGTGAAATGGACAAGACATTTTCATAAAAATTTTATTGATGTGGATCCAATTGAGATGAGCATCTCTTATGTTAGCCACACTTGGGACCGTTTAGACATACAAAAATTTAGTTTTAGAATAACCCCACTTATCGTGGATACACTGTTGATACAAGGTGAGTAGCCTAAAGTTCCATGTTATCGTACAAACTCTTGAGAGAAGAGGGGGCATAAAAAACTTACTTTTCATGCACTTTTATTTTTGGATTAATAATTAAAATCCTCTCAAGAGCATGTATATAGATGGAATTTGATAGTATCATGAAACCTTGTTAGTTTTAGGACTTTAGACATTAAATTTAGGTGTTTTGTCATTTTATCCTTTACTTTATTAGTCTTTTTTAGTCTAAGAATTGTTTGAAAACCAAAACATGTTGTAAAACCAAACACTTTGTCATACACCATTTTATTTTAATAAGGAGGCATTATGATGATCAAATAAAAATCATTTCTTGCCTTGTTTAAATCTTCATTTCAAAAACATTGTGTTTGTATATTTTGAGTAGCATTGTTATGTTGTCCATTTAAGTCTAGGACATTTGCCTACTTTAAAAAATCTCAAAGTCCTTCATTTATATCTAAACTCAAAACCTCACCTTTCTAAGTTCTAATCCAAGGTGCTATCAGTTTATTCTTCACACTTGGTTTGAGTAAACTTGGGTATGATTTGTAGTTTGGATTAAAGGCCACTACCTAGACTCACTATCATTTTATTCTTATTATGGACTTAGATTATCTTATGTTCACTCACACTCTAATTTCTTAGACCATTCTACATCCTACTACCATGCGGCGGCATTGTGTTGCCCATTTGATTTTAGATTTATACTTGGGAGTTCTTGTGTTAATTCATGGTTTGAGCTTCTTGGTTTGCATTTTTATCTTTCTAATCAGAAAGAACGTCTAATTGTATAATCATAACTCATCGTAGTTGTATCAAATTTTATAGTATTGATATATATTTGACCTAAGGTTGTTGTGCTAGTCTGCACTTTAGGTTCCAAAGTTATCTTACCCTCTTCTAATTTAATGATTTCAACCCACCAAATTTGAGTAAATTCACAACCATTTATTTTAATTATGTGGTATTACACCACTTTATTTTATTATAGTCTCATCTTGCCTTGTCATTTGTTTGAACAAATCTGAATCACCCTTTTAACATTTGTAAAACACATTTCACATCCTAGCAAACAAATAAATCAACCTTCCAAGCATGACGCAAATGTATACTCATAGTGGGGTGTTTTACGACTCTAGTTACAAGAAGGAACATTTTTATGATGGGAAGGATAACTCTATTGTGTTTTAAGATATCCAAACAACTGTAGGGTTTGAAGAAGACTATTATGAACATCAATTCTTAGAATATAAAGATGAATCCCTCCTAAGGTTATTCAAATTAGGTGTTAGGTTGCCTCCATATTTCCCTATGGAATAATTACACTTGTTAGTTAGGGTAGAAGAGAAACACTGAGAGAAATCTCTAGCTCATATTGAGAACTCCAACATTGCTTCTTCTAGAAAATAAAAGGAAGCACTCATAGATCTTGCACCCAATGATCAATATCTTGCTACCAAGATCAAGAAATTAAGTCAATGATATGTAGACCAACTTATCACAAACTTAACTAACTCTTTGGTTGTAACTTCAATAAATAACAATGCTCCTAAAGGATAAGATAATGTGATAGAATAAATGTAGCATAATATTTTAGTAATTTTTCTCTTATATTCTTGGAAGAAAGAGAGAAGAAACTCAAGAGGGGTATGGTAGAAGAACCTGGTATATTGTGTGTGCACTAATCAGATGATTATAAAGACTCCTCTTTATTTGGGGAGGAATGACCTATAGATAATAAAACATTGAAAGAAAAGGTTGATTAGCTGGGTAGTTTTGATGATTTCCTAATGTGAGCTAGATCTAGGAAGCATGTGCTTCCTAAGAGGATGTCAATCCATGCTCTTTAACAATTAAGTTCTAAAAGTGAAAGATAAATTACTTGCATAAATAACAGATGATACTAAAATTAAATACAAGAAGTGATTGATAAGAAGATAAATTAATTTGATTAATTATAAAAATAAATAGATTAATATTAATGCTAAATAGATCAAGTGTGGTTCATAAAATAGGGTGAGGTTCTATGATCAGGCAGAGGGGAAGAAAGTAAGATTTGATTTAGGTCTTGTAGGTGAAAATAAATTGTTTATTTATCACATAGTGACCATCAGTGGTTGGGTAATCATTGATAGTTGGGATAGACCATCAATGGTTAGGATAACTATTGATGGTTATTGTGGGTTCTGGTCTGGTTTAATAAATTAGTTGAGGAGGTTGTAGAATGCAATTCTAGAAGGTAGGTTTGGGCTAGGTTTATTGTGAAACAAAAACAAAGTAACTAATTATTGAAAATAAATACTTAGCTTTTTGATCTAAGGAATGTTGAGGTGTGGTTGTTGAAAATTTCATTAATGAAGTCTAGAGCAATTTTGACAGATTAATGGTACTTGGTTGTTGACCAATGAGAAGTGGCACTTCGGATCTCTATCACACTTACTGTTGGTTTTTTTGAAGAAGACCTACAAAATAAGTTCTAATACAAGAAGCTCTAATGATTGTTTATGGTGCGTAATGGTTTGATCCTCCCCCCCTCTCTTTATACAGAAGAGTGGGAGAGGTGGAACAATTGGTTCAAACAAGAAGTTTAAGGAGGTGTCTAAATTTATCTTTTGCATGCATTGATTCACACATAGATTTGGAAAACTAAATATAAAAAATAAAGGTGGAGTTGAAGTGGATGTTAAGTGGTTAGGTGGTTAGAACTTGAACATCGATGGTCAAGCCTAACCATCAGTAGTTAGGGTTACCATTGGCAGTCGATAGGGTGAGGTTTTAGAAGGGTCAAAAGGTGGGTTAGTTAGTCAGTCATTCTATCTTGAGTTTGTGGTTGAAAGGTCAAGGATGGTCCCTAGAGGGTCTCAATATGGTTTAAGGGTGCTTTGACATCTAGAACCATGGTGTATAGGTTTTTAGTGTTGACATTTACACCTTTTTATTATGCAATTTATATCAGTAACTTGTAATCTAAAAAATAGATTATGGGTAGAAGGTTATATTTCCCCAATCATGGGAGGAGGTGTTCCCCCTCAAACTAGGAAGTGATGAGGTAAAATAAAATTGGGTGTGGGTTTGATGAGTGGGTGAGTTGGTGAAAAAATGGGTGATAGGTTGGGCACTGAAGTGCAAACATGCATATAAAGTGCAAATAAGTTTAATATTCAAGATCACACATTGATTAGGTTCCAATTGTTGGAAAAAATAAGGTCAATAGTATAATAACTAGTGACAAGTGGACCACATGACCGTATGTGATGGTTGGGTTAAATGATGTAAACACAAGTCTCCTAGATGAGGTCAATTCAGTCATAAGTATCCAAGGTAGGAAGTGATCCTAGGAAAACATAAATTGGTCAGTTGTGGATGAGCTAGTACAAGTTTAAAATGTTCAACATGGTAATTTATTTGGTGTAGTCAAAAGGATAAAGGTAGGGTCATCATAAAACATATGATAGTTGGGCCAAAATGGCCAGTGGAAAGGTTGATGAAGGGAAATTATAATTGTCAGAGAAGGTAATTTCCATTGATTGATAGTGGACTAGTTATTGTGTTTAAAAGGTTGTGGATGGAAGGAAAATACCCTAAAATGTTGATCATTGAAGGTCATGGGTGATCCTTAGGGTCGACCATTGGTGGTTACCCTGACCATTAACAATCACATGTTAACCCTAAAATGGTGAATACAAAAGACCATAAGGGGTTCTATTTTCTCATTTGAGAATATTGACCCATGATGAATTTCTCTTAGCATTTTATGGGAGAAACATTGACATTTTTTTGAGTGTGATTGATTGGGTGAGTGAGGTAGTTACTGAGTTATCTGAGTTTGCCAGAGGTTAGACTTGACCAAGATACAAAGGGGATGAGGGAGAGTATAGGGATAGGTAGTGGTTCCCAAGATTGATCCTTGATGATGTTCAAGGAATGAGGTAGACATTATTTTTGAATTGATAGGTTAGATTCAATTTGGGAAATTAAATGTTAGTGCGAATTTGTTTGTTATTGTATTTAACTATGGGTTTATTTGACTAGGTTTAGGTTTTTGTTAGTTTTTCTTTGATTTTTAAGGGTTAAAATTGATATAGGGCTAGAAGAAGGTAGTGGTGGGGAGTACTTGATGAGGCGTGATGTAGTTTTAGGTAGTTTAATGGTGAGTTTGGTGAATGGTTTAGGGGGTCGGGTTTGGTTTATCACTGAAGATCACTTTATAGTGAGAATTAATGGTTGTTTCCAAATTTTGTCAGTCACTACCAAGCATCGGTGATTGATAAGTGATCATTGATGGGTCACTATATGGTGACCATCATCAATTGGTTTCATAACTGTCAGTGGTCGACTATAGAAATAGTTGACCGTTGGTGGTCAATGGATGAGTGGAATGTTTTGTGAATGGTTAAGTAATAGTTAATGGTTTTTAGTGAAGGTTAAGGTTAATAGGTCATGGCTAAGGGTAGTGAATTTTATAGGTTAAAGGTTAAAGTTTAAGATTTGTATATCGATGTATTTTGTAGATGTTAAGTCTAGGAGTTATTATTTGGTTGAATATTGTAGGGTAAAGCACGTGAATATAGGTTCAGGGTGCAAAACACATGGTTGTGTTTGGGTAAAGTTTTAAGGGTGTAGGTAATGATTCAGATAATATAGATGAAGATAATAAGGGTAGTGATGTAGATATGACAAGGTAGAATAGGTGGATTTGATTATGAGTCATGGTTATGGGTCAAATTTATGTGCATGTGTTATTAATGAGAGAAATAGGTTAAAATAAGAGGAAGGGGTAATAGGTATAATTTGTAGGTAAAATATGTCAATGAACTAAGTTTTTTGATATCAAACCTTGTAGGCATAGGAGAGGATATAGATGAGAGACCGTGTGCCCTATATTTTTGATGAGATTCAAAGAAGCATGACTGATGAAGATTGGGAGCACATGAAAGATGGGGGCCTTGGCAGTATGAGGTGTTACCAACATATACCTCATGATGTAATGATGATAGTGGCACTCATCAAGATATGGGATCCTGCCACTAATACCTTCTTACTTCTGATAGGTGAGATGGCATTCTTACCTAAGGGTATCCACAAGATCATGTGGCTACCCATATAGGGCAAGTCAATCTACCACATTGAGAGACATGAAAAAAATGAGTTTATGGAGCTCTTGTATGGGGATGAACATGACTATGCGAGGTGGCACTTATGGGGCTTCCACTGCACACCATTGTATCAAAGGGACAAGGATGCAAGACAAATAATTTACTATGATGATGATAGTAATCACATGTTACGTGTTGCTTGATTTGAGCAATGAAAAATTCCCATATTTGTTGTTGGGGGTGCTAATGGAAATGTGGTTGGGTCACATAGTGTTTTTGTGGCCACTTGTGTAGTTGGTTTATATTTATTGAGATATGTGGGGATTCCAAGCCCACATGATATGAAATCAATGTTGGGTTTGTTCTTTATTACTAGGATTATGAGCACATCTAGGTTCTAAGAACTATGGGACTACCATGGGAGGGTTATGCTTAGATGTATTTTAGGGTCAGATACATGAGGTGGAGAGGTGATTATGCCCTCTTAGGTCTAGGAAGAGGGGTACATGACATAGACTGATACAGAGATCTAATGGATGCCTTGGTTGTTGGAGATGTGATTTAGATATTGTATGTTAGGTTTCCTAGATGACCACATTGTGTAAGACATGCCCTCTCCCTATAGATGTATAGATGGATATATAATAGGAGAGAGCATAAGATAGAGATCATACCATTTTATAGGCTATGGAAGTAGTTCAACCTTATGTAAGATATCCCTAGGGTGTTCCCAAGGTATAGGAGGGAGGATGCAGAGTTTCCACTCCCTGAGCCATAGCTAGTTCATATATTCATTAATCATGAAGAATTATCGATAAGGATTGACATAGATGACGTAGGTGTTATAGATAAATACCCTTCATAGTATTAGTCTATGCTATAGTTGACATTGGTGGTGGTGATGGTGGTCATCAGGATATAGATGTTGACCCAATTGGTGAGCATGGTTAGTAGGCTCAGGTGTAGGGGGTTTCCCTATATATATATATATATATATATATAGGTAGTGATAGCTGAGAAGGATAGGCATGACTAAATCTAGGAATAACATAGGCATCCTTAGAAGTGGCACATGCATCCTTAGTAGTGGCATGGGGTTAGGTGGTTACTCTCATAGGAGAGAGATTAGGCGAGGGTTCAGCTAACCATGGTGATGCAAGATAGAGATTATCTTTGGTAGGCAAGAAGAGGAGTACCAATAGCCATGAGACCAATAGGGACTATCTCAATGTAGATATATGTAATAACTATGGAGGATCTATGGTATTATATGGCCTTGTTGTTCAGGAATTATCTAGATGAGCCCTAATGGGGGCAAGTGTAGATCTAGGAGGTACATGCATAGTGACACGATGTTAGTGGGCCTCATCTTGGGGGGATAGGTAGGTGCAAGAGGGTAGTATCTAGGAGATATAGGTACCTCAGGATCATATATTGTTATGAGACATATATATTTTTTTTGTTCCACATGATTTTTCTACTGGTCTATGAGCTGATGTAATGAGATGTATATTTTTTGAGATATATGGATATTGTTGTATACATGATGATGATTATTATTTATGAGATATAAAGGTGATCCTTGTTTATGGTTTTTGGTTCATTGTTATGATGCTCATGATATTATGTTGATATGAATAGCATATGGACTCACCTAACTAGGCATGTGATGATATAACTCTTTAATTAATGTTCATGATGATGTTGATATGGATTATTTATGTGATTATGATGTGATGGTATTTTTTTGAGCTGTGGATATGATTATAGTTACGGTTGTGATTATGGTTATGGTTATTTATGATGATTATGATGTAACTTATGTTCATGATATGGTTCAAATTTAATTTATGATGTGATTGAAGATATGATTATGTGATGATGATGTTTGGATATGATATTGCCATGGTTCTAGATGATGTAATGTACATTCTTGATAGGGTTATAGGTTATGTATCATGGTTCCATGGATGTGATAGATGGTAGGATGGTGATTATGTTCATTATTTTGTTTTGGTTTATGGATTATTTCTCACCATTGTCTTTATTGGTTATGATGATGATGTTTGCTTATGTTATGGATTATGATAATGATTTTCATGGATGTGGTTTATGGATATGATGATCATGCTACTGACATTTGTTCTTTGATCATGATGTGATGATTTATATTATATGGTTATGGTTATGGTCATTTGTTTTTACTTGATCATGGTTTTTGATGATTATGTTAATGATGTGATCATTTGATATGATGTGAATGTAGTTAGTCAAATGAAGGTGAAACACATAAAGTAAGTTTAATAATCAAAACTAGATGTGAGATAGAGAAGGTAATCAAGAGACAAACATCTAAGTCGATGTATCAATCAATATGAGAGAATAAGAAGAGGGCACGATGCTTCTTCTTTGGCAAGGACTAAAATAAATTGAAGTTAGATTGGCTTAAGGAATATAATCCCTTAAAATACTTTACATTAGCAATCATTAGTTGGTTAAAAAGGTGTCTTGATCACATAATGTCAAGTAAGATCAAAATCCCTTGTTTATAGTGTATAAAGGGAAGATGGATGAAGATGGAACCTTCATATCAGACTAGCATGCATCTTCTGGAGGTTATCAAAGAGTCAGTATAAACAAGTCCATGTCATATAAGGTGTAGACTGATTGGTGCAGCAAGTCTACTTATGAGAGATGATTATGGTTTTTAAATTATTTTCCTTTTTTTGATGTTTTATAATAGGTCTTTTGTTATTTTTATATTGCTTTTAGGGATGAAGGAAGCTAATCGATGAAGGAAGCTTCCAATAAATTTCTATGCTTTGATAAATTATTTACTCATCCATCCTTCAAGGGAGTGATATAAGCTTGTGTGCTTTGTTTAATGCTTTTGATATTTTCCCTTCAAGGGATCAATCTACCATATATCATGAAATTTTGATATGTATTGGTAGATGTCCTTCAAGGGAGTAGTCTGTGAATGCTAGAAATAACCCATGAATGTCATTTCTTGGTTTTTTTTTTATATTTTTGCTTTTGCTTTTGAATTTTTAATTATTGGTGACAGAGCCATTTATATAGGATTATAAGATGACCTTCATGAAGGAATGAATAAAATCACATGAAGGCTAATGATTTGTAGAAGAAAATTTTAAGCAACAACGATCATGGGAATCATGCCATGGGTAGAGTCATGGTTTTCATGTACAAGATTAGGCTATGATTGTACTATAAAATCACATGATTCAGTTTTAATTAGTTGCCCCTAAAATAAGGAGGTGAAAATGGTTGAAATAAGGGATGAGATTAAGTTAGACAAAAGGTGAGTTCAATTCTTTTTAACAAAATCATGGATGTAGGTGTGAAGCATTGAGGGGTTTAGGTTTTAGGTTCCTTTCAAGAGAGGATAACTGGTAAGCTCCTAATCCATAGTTATGCGTTATGATATAAGGTCCAAGCCAATTGAAAGTAAACTTTCCCTATTTTTTTCTCCATATAGGTGACATGTTGATTTTCCTTTAAGATGAGATCTCCAATGTTAAATTCTCACACTCTAAGGTGTTTGTTATAAGCACGCTTGATTATTTCTTGATAGACATGAATATGGGTGAGTGAGGCTAAACAACATTCATCAAGTAGTTCAAGTTGGGATAATGGTGTTGATGATAATTATATTCAAAAATGATATCCTACATGGATTTATAGAGGGAATTTGGACTTTAATAGGCAAAATAGTTTTTGCTCCAAAAATAAGAGAAAAGGGCGTAGAACTCGTAGGGGTTTGAATGTTAGTATGATATTCCCATAAGGTGAAGGGGATTTGTAAATGCCAGTCCCAACCATATTTATTTACCATTTTAGTTATCATATTGTTGAGAGTTTTGTTAGAGTCTTTTGCCTATCCATTAGCTTTTGGATGATAGGGTGATGAGAAACTTAACTTAATATCAAATGCATCACAAAAAGCTTGAAATTTATTATTTTTAAAATATTACCATTATCGCACATTATCTAATGTGGAAAACCAAAATGGTAGATGATGTGGTTAATAAATTCAATGATCTTTTTATCCTTCATTGAGAGGAGAGTGGTAGCCTGGACCCATTTGGTGAAATAATCTATTGTAGTGATGATGGACTGGTGTCACTATGAGGAATGGGGGTTAATTTCATTAATAAGATCTAGACCCCATTATGAGAAGGGACATAAATCCTTGGATAATTGAATACTATGGATAGGTGCATGATGTAGATTGGCATGTTGTTGACATTTAACTCACTTTTTCACATAATCATAATAATCTTGGTTAAGGGCAAGCTAGTAGTAGCCAAGGTGAAGGATAGGTTTAGCGACAGCTAGACCACTAAAATGTCCTCCAAAAATTCCATCATGCATTTCCTTGATATCATGAGAGGCTTCATGATTAAGTAGGCAACAAAAGAAGATACCATCAAATCTATGCTTATAAAATATTCCCCTAAGTATGGTATAATGGGAGGTAATCTAAATAAATGCTCTTCAAGTATTCGTAGAGAGACTGAAGGGATGATGACAAGGTTGAGATAGTCAAAGGTTTGCTTATACCAAAGGTTGGGATAGGTTTCCTCCACATTGAAGATGTTAGGAGAGTTTTATTTGATGTATGAAGGCTCAGTAAGTTGATAGATAATGACAAATAGTTTAGATTTAGAGGGTGCAGATAGGATCTAGGAAGTGAGAGAAGCTATTGTATTGACAAACTTATTCATAAATCACAGAGAATATTGGATAAGGTAGTGATCAAATGATCTGAATAATACATCCACTAGGTGTTAGTACTATTGTAAAACATCATTCTTACACTGGTATATATCATTAATTTGATTGACCACAAATTGAGAGTCACCAAAGATGATTATTTTAAATCCCAGGGCTAAAGCAGTCTAGAGACCTATTACTAGGGCTTCATACTCATCCATATTATTGGTACATTAGAATTATAGATTAAAGGACAAAGGAAGGGGTTCACCATCTAGGGGGATAAGGATGATACCAGCTCCCCCACGACATTGACAGTTTAATCTATTTTATAACATAGTGACTTGATAGGTGATGTCAGCTCGAGAAAGGGTAACAATGGACTCATCAGGGAACTTAATAGGAGGAGGTTGGTTGTCTATCAAAGTTACTTTGGCCAATTGGTTGATAATGACTTATCCTTTAATTAACTTTTTATGGAGGAATTCAAGGTCAAAATAAACTAAAATCTTGAGCCACTTAGCCATACATTGGTTTTGGTATGGCTTGGAATGAATGTACTTGAGTGGGTCAGTGTTGGTTATGACAAAGGTCTTATGGTTGAGAATATAATGGAAAATTTTGGTGGCCACAAAGACCAAGGTGAGGCAAAGTAGTTTGGTGGCCAAAAAGACCAAGGTGAGGCAAAGTTTCTCATTTTGGGTATACTAAGTTTCATACTCTATAAGCATTTAGCTTATGTAGTAAATGGCTTTCTCTTTATGCTTATCATCATGATGCACAAAAATTTCCCCTAAGAAGTGGTTAGTGGTGAAGATATATAGGTAAAATGGTTGATCCTATTTTGGAGGAATGAGAATAGGTTAAGTAAGAAGGTATTCTTTGAGTGAATCAAAGGCCTTTTAATAGTCCTAGTTCCACTTAAAAGATATGTCCTTCTTCAGAAAATGGTGAAATGGTCAGTATCTATCAAATAACTAAGAGATGAATCAATAGATGGAATGAAGCTTCCCATATAAAATACAAAGTTGTTTAAGGTTGATCAGAGGAGGTACGCCAAGAATTTATTTTACTTTGGTAGGATCAACTTTGATTCCAATAAGAGAGATGATAAAGCCAAGAAGTTTGTCTGACAAGACTCTAAAGATACATTTCTTGGGATTTAGACAGACATGATAATGGATGAATTTTTCAAAGATAATTCTAAGAACAACTAGATGATATTTTTGAAGCTTAGATTTTCCAAGAAAGTCATCAACATAATCCTCAATGATTTTGTGAATGAGTTCATGGAAGATGTAGGTCATGGTGCATTGATAGGTTGTACCATAATTTTTCAGACCAAAGGGCATGACTTTATAGAAAAAAATCCCCTAAGGGGTGATAAAGGTAGTTTTATGCTGATCTTCAAGGGAAATTAAGATCTGATTATAGCTAGAGAACCATCCATAAGATATAACATCTCATGGCTGGCTATAAGATCAATAAGTTGGTCAATGATTGGCAAAGGGAAGTCATCATCTGGGTAAGCTAGGTTAAGGTCATGAAAATTCATGCAAATGTAAAGTCCCCTTGTAGCTTTAGTGATAGGGACAACATTCAAGACCCACTAGGGATAGTCAATGGGTTGGATTAAATTGACTGAAAGGAGATGATGAAGCTCTTCTTTGATAAGAAGGGCTATGCGAGGGTGTATCTAAAGATTTTACCAAACAATATTAGCATCATGATTGGTAACTATATTATAGGTGATGATAGTAGGGTCAATTCAAATCATGTCACTATAAGACTAAGTAAATGTTATGCTACGGTCTTGGAGGAAGGTATAAAAGTCTTGATCCTTAGTGGAATCTAGTTATTTTCCAATTTTGAAAAATTGTAGGCTATCTTGATTACCTAAGTTGACATCCATGATGGATTCATTTGACAAAGTTATAGTCTCAAGAGGGAGACATTTGTGGATAGAGGAATCTTATATACTAAGATAGGTGAGAATAGAATCATCATCTTGACATTGAACATTATTAATGGTAGGAGAGTCATCCCCTATCATCTTAGGACGAGTCATATAAATAGTAACAATTTCCCCATCCTTTTGATAAGTCATGGGTCTAAGGCTAATCATGTTGAATAAAAAAAGTTAGGAGGTATGATATCACTATCCTTAGATTTGGATGGAGAAGATGGTTGAGAGGATGTGATGTCTTCTTCAATAATAGTGATGGGAGGTGGTTTGGTTTTATTTTTAGGTGGCATGAAATTGAGTACATGATTCTCATGAGGTTTTTGGGTCTTGATTGAAAACAACCTATGCATCCCGTGTTCATATTGACCTAGGCCAAATCCCTTCCAAGTACACCTAAAGAGGTATGTCTTGGCAAATTTTGGTTTATCCAAATAGGAAAAAATGGAGGTGAATGGTTGAGGTGAAAAAGATTTGGTGAAAGTGTCTAAGGGTTTGTCAAGTCCCCCATAAACAAAATGGGTTTGACAAGTTGAAGGCATGAGGGGAATAATGGATCCAATATTGCGGTCATTCCTAGGTTGGTTGTTAATTTTCCTAAACTCTTGGGGAGTAGGGAAAGTGTCAAAGGTCAAAAGGTGATATTCCTTGAGCAAGAGACATTAGAATGTTGATTCTAAGGGGTCTGTTATGAGGATTTAGTTAGAAGGAATAGATGAACTAGTGGACACCTCATTGGTAGAAGATGAAGCTTATTCTTTTATTGTTAAGGGCTTGGTGAATGGAGGAAGGAGAACATCATTGGGTTGCTATGTCATGTTGCACGTTGTGAAATGGCTTGGGTCAGCTTGTATAGTGACAACTTGACTTTTGTGCTCAAATTTGATGCATCGATGAAAGGTATATGGCACACAACTCATGGAGTATATCTAAGGGCACCCTAGTAAAACATTATATTGGAACTCTCCTTGAAATATGTAGAAGAGGTTATGAACTGTGTGAGGTCCTAAATGAATATGGAGGACCATGGCTCTCAGAGTGGTGGACATGGTGTCATTGAATGATCAAAGGACTGTTGAGGTTTCAAACATGATTTTTTATGGTAATTTGAGTTGGTCATAGGCATGAGAGGAAATTATTTTGGTACTATTTCCCCCATCAATCATAACCCTCTTGATGTGGGTGTGGTTAATGTACGTGGTAATGAAAAGAGGAGGATCTAGATCATCATGATGGATAGAAGGTATTTCTTAATCCTTAAAGGTAACACGGTTATAAATTTTAAAAGCTTTGACAAAGGCTACTAGAGGTTGTGGGTCTTCTACTCAAACCTATATGGACTACGTAACATCTATAATTTCTTGGTGATGGTGAGGTGAGGCATTAACTAGTTCATATAGACTCATATTCACTAGCATTTGGTGAATTTATTTTACAACTACTCATTGGATTGATTCTAAAGGGTTGGATTGAGAGGTGCCCAAGATATATACCTTAATTTTGGTTGAAGGTGAAGGTACTTGGATATGATTGGGTGATTGGGTAGTAAAATAAGGATATATCTATGGAATGAGTACTTTTTCCTTCCCCTTATCATTTAGTTGAGGCTTTGATCATGTGACTACATGGATAGTATGGATTTGGGGAAGGGTTATAGTAGCAGATTGCTTTAGCTCCTCCTCACTCTTAGGTGAGAGTGGAGGAGTAGGTAGATATTGGATGATGGTTTATATTTATTGAGTTGGTAGTGGGCTTATAGGAGGCTCATTTGTCAATAAGTCATCCTCATGATAGAGCTAATGGATTATGGTTTGGAGAGCCTTGCATTTCTCCATGTCATGCTTGAGTGTTTTATGATAAGAGCACACTAGGTAGTCATTATACCAAGATGGTTTCAGATCAAGTGGGTCAAATGGTTTGATAAGAGGTAAAGGAGTGGAATAAGACTCCAATAAATATGGTAAATAAGTGGGGGTCTTAGTTCTGGTAGTTAGATTGGATTCCCTTTTATAAGTGGTAAGATATGTGGATGAGGTGGTGTTTTTAGTAATTGGTTTTGGTATAGTAGGTGGTTTGGTCAGAAAAGCTCAAGAGATAGGAATTTTGAAAATAAATGGTTTAGAAAAAATAGATGAAGATGAAACTAAAAGTTGATGCATAACCAAAACTGGTGGTGAGATTTGAGTTTTGTTCAATATGGTTAGTTTCCCCACTAAGGTAGAGGGATGAGGTCCCAAAATAGAGGGAAAAGTAGAGAGGGGAGGTAGATTTTTGTTTTTTGGGATTTTTGGTGGTTTCACCTTCTTTGTTGACTTAGTTTGGGGCTTGTTTGATAGGTTTAGTGGGCTTAGATCCAACTTTGCCGATGGGTAAGGTTATGATTTGTAAGTATGCCCAGGTTATTGGTGGGTTTGGTTGGAATAGTATAAGGTGATTTGGATATTTTAGGTGAGTTTGGTTATGGTGGTTTTACTATAGTTCTGTGGGTATAAGTGTCTAATGGCACAATTGTGATGATAGTGGATTTAATAATGGAAATGGTAGGTTGTTATGATAAATAAGGCTCTTGTTTATTTATATAGGGGAGCCCAAGTTGTTTCCAAAAGGTGGCTCAATCCATGTTAGGCTGGGATATAAAGTTTAAGTTTTTAACCAGTTTAGAGAAAGGTTTATAGATAGGTCTGAGTCCCTTAGTAGTGGATTCAAAGGATAAGTCCAACTGTTGAGAGGGAGGAATCATTACTTTGTCCTTTTCCTAATTAAAAAGTTCCAACATCTAGGAAGGTAATTCCTTGGTGGAAAGTGTAGGCAAAGTGGTTTCTTCCTTAGGAGTGATCTCTAAAGGAAGAGTGAATTTTTGTATGATTGAATAAAAAGGTAAAGTGGAAATGGTTTCATCCTTTTGTGTGTTTATCGAAGGAGAGGTTAGTGACTCCACTACCTCAATAAGTGGAGTAGGAGAATAGGTGCTATGGTCAACAATTTCCTTAGCAATGAGTTCACCAAGAACCATATTGACTGTATGGGCCTCATGATTATGAAATCATTCTGATTTATTTTCATTATTGGTGAAAGGAGCATGGTTGGGAAATGGTTGTCTAAAGACATCAAGTGATTGGTTTGGGGGTGCATTATGGTTATCTATCAAATGTTTACCCTTGTCAATAAGAGTTTGGATACTGTTCTTGAAGGTATTACACCTAGTACCATCATGCCCAATGACACAGTGGAAGGAACATAGTTCATTCTCCTTGTACTAACTAGGTAAAGGATGAGAATAATCAAATTGTTATGGATGTTTGATCAAAAAGAGATGTATGATATTGGATTTTAATAGTTTCTCCAAGACTGAAGCATATGATTCCCCAAGTGGAGTAAATTGCTTTTGCGTGTTACAATTTTGATTCCTGATATTTTGATTGGAGGAATTAGAAGAGTTAAGTTATTAACAATGGGTGGAGGAGCATTATTAAGGAAAACCACATTCATGGTTCCCTTTTTATTAGAGTTAGTATTTGATTGATTATTAGGCTTAGAGGAAGAATCCTCATTTGATTTAAAAGTGGAGTTATTATTTCTTAGTTTAAGTTTTCCCTCATCAATGGCTTGATTCTCAAGTTTACAGGCCATGGTGAAAGCTTCATCAAAGGTCCTAAAGCTTAAAACCCACAAGGTGGAAGAGATGTGTTTGGCACATGTTCAAGTAAAAAGTTAAATTATCTCAAGTTGTGGTAGAGAGAAGGATATTTAGTTTATAAAGCTCCTCCATTGGGCCACGAAGTCAACAATTGATTCATCAATAAATTGGCAAATGGGATATAGATTTGTGATGGAGAGCTTCTTAAAGATATAGAAAAGTGGTCTAAGAAAGTTTGGGCTAACTGGGTAAATTAAAAGAGGGAGTGCTTTGTAATAGCACTATACCAATCTAGTGTAGGCCATGATAGAGACATAGGGAAGGTATGGAGAAGGAGAGCATCATTATAGACAATCAGATACCAAGCATGCCTAAATGCTCTTAGATGTTATTAGTGGTCTTCTTTGGTCTAAAATTTAGTAAAATTTGGAAGCTCCCACTAAGGAGGATATGGTCAGATGGAGACTTATGGGTGAATATGCTTATTGCAGATTTAGTCATACAATAAGATGTTATGGGCACTAGAAATATATGACTCCAAAATAGTCATTTTATACATTAAAATTTTTACCATATTAGTTTGTGGTTGTGCACTTCCAAAGTTGTAAGGTGTAATTTGTTGAGGTGGAACATACTAATAATTGGTGAGATGTTAAGAAGTTGCCACATATTGGTATGTGGACATGGCTGGTTGGGATGATGCCACATATGGATACATGGACATAGGTGGTTGGGTAGATGGTATGTATTGGTAATTGTGTGTAGGTGGTTGGGTTGAAGGTAGAGGTACATACCCTTGTGGGTTAGGGATGTAGCTCAATTTGGGTGAAATGGGCACCAGTTGAGGGATTGAGATAGGTTGGGTTGGTGGTATAGTTGGGTTAGTAGGTAAGGGATAGGTGGTAACTTTGGTGCTAATGGGTGGTAAGGTAGAAGGTAGAGAAACCACCAAAATTTGAATAAAATTGGTGGTTAGTGAGTTTGGGATAGCAAGAGGAAGGGTAGTGATGCTGGTAGAAGGTGATCTAATGGTAAGTGGAGTATGGGTGGGTAAATTTTGGGTTTTTCTTATGTTGGAGGAATTATTGGTCAGGATAGAGGGTGTTTGGGTGTTATTAAGTTGAATAGGTTAGTTTTGCAAAGTTGTATAAGGGGTTATTGTTTGAGGAAAATGATTGGGTAGATAATGATTGGGTGGTGATGGTAGTAATGGAAGTGTCATACCTAAATGGGATGGCATCCCATAAGGTGGATCGATAGGTGGAACTAAATCAAGTGTGGTGAGATAGGGTACTGAGATAATGTTGAAGGGCCACAAGATTATTATCCAAAAAGGTGGAAAAGTTTGGATCACCTTGGGCAACCACTTGAGGTAAACTAAGAATTTCAAAAGGATGGGGAGAACTTTCAGCATCAGAGATGTACTCCATGAATGAGGAGGTAGAGGAAGTTGGATGGTCAAGAGGTTGATCTTGATATACCTAGTTTCTTAGTTTTTGCCTAGTTAAAACTATGTAAAAAGGAAAGAATGGAAGAAACAAGTAATCTCATAACTCAAACAAAGAGAAGACAGGAAAAATCAAGGAAAATAAACACACACTAAATTATGTTAAATCCTAAAGTTCTTTTTAGTTCCTCTTTTGTCTTATGCCTTAAGTTTTAAGAACTTGGTTTGTAGAACGGGTACTAGATAAGATGCCTATGGATGGTTTCAGGTATTTTAGGCTCTCAAAGCGATCTATGTTAGAAATTAGTACGTGGCTTGATATTGGGGCCTACCCCCTAACTTCACACACTGTAGTAATAAGGGTGTTGAGTGCATATCCAAGATATACCAATTTCTAGAGTTTATACTCAACTAGAGAGCTAAGTTGGTTCTCCCCTTGGTGGTGAAATCCAAGTGGGATAGCTAGGAAGCCAAGGTGACCACTAGGTGATGAAATCCTAGTTGGACCTTATGTCAATTATTATGATGTTTGATTAGGTGTAAGTGGTTTGGTCTTGTGTGTATGACAAGAGTGATGCTACGATTGATTTACTTGATTTAATTTAAGCTATTTGAGTTAAACATGCAAGAAAATGATGTATGTAGTTAATTTTAAGCCCAAAATCAAATTTTTATTTCATTGTATGAGCATAAAACAATAAGAAAACCTAGATGTAAACTAATGAACCCAACTCAAGACTCAAAATCCCAACTAATGCTCTTAAATAGTTAAGTTTTGAAAGTGAACGATAAATTACTTGCATAAATAATAGATGATATTGAAATGAACCCAACTAATGCTCTTAAATAGTTAAGTTTTGAAAGTGAAAGATAAATTACTTGCATAAATAATAGATGATATTGAAATGAAATACAAGAAGTTCTTGATAAGAAGAGAGATGAATTTGACTAAGTATAGAAATAAATAGATTAAATGTGGTTCAAAAAATAGGGTGAGGTTCTATGATCAAGTAGAGGGGCAAAAAGTGAGATTTGATTTAGGTATAGTAGGTAAAAATAGCTTGTTGTTTATTTGTCACATAGTGACTGTCGGTGGTTGGGTGTGACCATTGAAAATTAGGGTAACCATTGCTGGTTGGATAATTATCGATGGTTAGGATAGACTGTTCATGGTCAAGGTGACCATTGGGAGTTACTATGGGTTCTAGTCTAGTTCAATAAATTGGTTGATGATGTTGTAAAATGCAATTTTGGAAGGTGGGTTTGGTTTGGGTTGGTTTCAAAATAGAAAAAAAGTAACTAATTACTAAAAATAGATACTTAACTTGATAATCTTAGGAATGTTGAGGTGTGGTGGATAAAAAATGCATTGATGGAGTCTAGAGTAATTTTGGTAGAGTAACGGTACTTAGTTGTTGACTGATGAGAAATGACACTTCAGATATCTATCACACTTATTGGCTCAATAAAATAAGACCTACAAAAGAAGTTTTGATACAAGAATCTTTCATGATTGTTAATAGTGCTTGATGGTTTAATCCTCCTCCCCCTCTCTTTATATAGAAGAGTGGGAGAGGTGGAACAATTGGTTCAAGCAAGAAGTTCAAAGGGGAATATAAATTTAGCTTTCACATGCATTGATTCCCACATAGATTAGGCAAGCTAAATATAAAAAATCAAGGTGGAGTTGAAGTGGGTGTTAAGTGTTCAGGTGGTCAGGACTTGATTTTTAGTGGCAAATCCTAACCGTTAGCAGTTAGGGTGACCATTAATGGTTGATAGGGTGAATTTTTAGAAGGGTAAAAAGGTGGGTTAGTCAGTGGGTCAGTCTGTCTTACGTTAGTGGTCAAAATGTTAGGGATGGTCCCAAAGGGGTCCTAAGGTGGTATAAGGGTGTGTCAACATCTAGAACCATCGTGTGTGGTTTTCTAGTGTCTACATATACTCTAGTTAAGAATAAATCTATGATATATCATGGCATCTCATATAAATAAATAAAACCCAAGGATACTTTACAACATGATTTTCTAGACATGGAGCATACATTTTTCAATCATCAAGAGGCTCTTGTCCCTTCACAAAATTAAGGGATGAAACTTTAGCACAAATTAAGGGTATTATTCAAAACACTTTGGCAAGTTCCTCTAAGGCAATGCATCCTTTGGCGAATCTACTAAAAACACCTCAAAACTCACAGTATGCTTACAATTCACGATGGTAAATTTAAGGGAATGCTTATCAACTTAAAAATAAGAGGCTAACCTACTTGACTCAAGGAGTAAACCAAAGCAAGGTTGTATATCGTAGGTTTTATATCCCTAATAAAATAATATAACAGGGGCACATACCACCCCAAAAATATTATATTCCACCTACAAATGCACCAAACATGTAGGATTGGAATTCAATGAAGGAAATTGTGTTAAGATTGGAGACAAGAAACTGAGTCAAGAAATATAAGTTTGACTAGATATGTCCATATCCATTTGAGTTAAGTATTTTCTAGGTCCCATTTCCACCTCATTTTGAGGCACCTAAATTTGACAAATATAAAGGTAAGGTTGATCTTCAAGAACATATTCAATCATTTTTTGTACTGTGTTAAGAGGTAGCTTATAGTATTGTTTATCTACTTTACTTGTTTCCACGTAATTTGGTTGGACAAGATTTGATTGGATCCTTAAATTACCTAAGGGATTGGTTGGAAATTGAAATGATTTATCTAAAAAAATTATCAACCATTTCTCTTACAACATTGAAAATGAGTTGACTATGATCAACTTGTGCAAAGTTAAACAATGAGATGGAGAAAGCTTCGCAACATATCTACAATGGTGGAGAGAATTATCTAGATGATTTTAACATAATTTTATAGACAAATAGTTGGCCAATATTTTTGCACATAACTTATACCCTAAGCTAGATCCTAATTTATGACTCACTTGTGCGAAAACATTTGAGGAAATCATAAACAAGGGTGTCTAGATTGAGAAGGCAATTATCACTAAGGGCCTTGTTAACATTTATTCATAGGGTCAAACATCTAATCAAACCCAATCACCTATTCGAGTTATTATAGAAGAGAAACCTAAAGGGTTTAACAAGAACAAGAACATGGTAGGGAATGGGATGACTGAATCTAGACACATACAAATGGTGCAAAATTTGTCAGCTCCAAATGTGTAACTAGCCCCACCTAATCAACCAACTACTTTACAAAGGTCTCCTCTATTAAGATAATTTAATAAATATAGAGTATTCAAAAAACTAGGAGAGCCTATTGAATCCATATTTTAAAATCTCATAGTAACCAAGCTAATTGTGTGGCCTACACCAAGGCTATTCCCTGAAGAAAAACCTAAACTTGATTGGTATCGGGTGGATGAGTTTTGTAACTTACATCATGTTATTGGCCATGGCATTTATCGATGTGTTCAATTGAGGCATCTCATTGAATAATTGATTTTAAATGATGAAATTGAAGTAAAACACATGACAAAAAATACTAATCAAGATATGGGCATTTACAAAGATCCATTTCCTAAACACAATCAATAACTAGTAATAATAATTAGAATCAAGGGCACAACTAGTGTCATAAGCACAAGGCTAAAATCATAATTAGTATGATCATAATCAGGATCATAATACCCATGATAATAACTTGGTTTATAATAACATGCCTTAGATTACAATAGCACCATAGGACATATTTTTGTAAACCATGTTACCACCATTACCACCAAAACTCATGAACCATCAAATGCTTTTTGAAACATTGGACACCCCAATATAGGGATAACACCCTCTTATTTAAGTAATACTACATCAGGTTCAAACAATTCTATTATGCCTTAGTTTTCATGGGTTATTATATCTAGACCCTTTCTTCTAGTTATAATGGCTCCTTGTTGACTCTAAATTATACAAATGCAACTAGACACTCGCGAGTCACCATCCAAGGCCTTTTGCATTCGTGTTCTAATTAAAATGGCTCTTTGGTAACTCAAAATATCATAATCACAAATAAACACTCATGATTCACCTTTCAAGGCCCTTTTCCCTCTTCCAAACCTAGACCCAACATGAGCACTATGCCTTTAGATCCAAAGTTGAGCATAGTACCAACCAAGGCTAAAACTTCTCATGTTACTATTGAAAAGTCATATAGTATCTCAGACCAACTAAGTAAAAACACTGTACAAATTTCCATTTTAGATCTTTTGTGCATGTCTGAAATCCATAGAATTATTTTAAATGATTTCCTTCAATAGTCTATTGTTCCTCAGGACATTAACCCTAAACAATTATAAACAATTATAGGATATTTGTCTCCTTTTTGACGAGTTACATTTGATCATAGAGATATGTCTACCCTTAGTCTTATCCACAACAACCCCTTTTATATTGAATTCATCTTCAAAAAACATAAAATCAAGTGGGTTATTATAGATAATGATTTAAGGGTGAACATAGTATCCCTCAAGATAGTACAGTGATTGGGTTATACTGCAAAGTATATCTAGCTAGAAACAATCACGATCAAGGCATATGACAACATCAAAAGGGAGTATTTTAGGACTATTTATTTTCCAATCATTTTTAGATATGTGTCTCATCATACTTTGTGTTATATTATGGATATTGAATTGCCTTATAACATAATTATTGGTTGTCCTTAAATCCATGAAGTATAGGCCATACCATCCACTTTCCACCAGTGCCTCAAGTTCCCCCTATTTGAACACAACTATCTACTAAGAGTGGGGGGTGAATCAATAGATTAACTAAATTATTCCTTTTAATATTTTTAAAAAAAATTCAAAAGCATATATAGATTAAAACATAAATGCTGATATCACACATACACAAATATACATAACACCATATATATGTGAAAACCCAATATGGGAAAAACCACTATGAGAAATAGCTTCTAGAATATACCATTCTAATCCATCCTCATAATTAAGAACCTTATTGGTTACACATTTAAGTGCACCAACCCTAAGGAGACACTAATCCCTTAATTTAAGAGCACCAAATCAAAGGAAGCACCCACTCCCTAACTGAGCACCAACTCAACTTATTTGATGGAACCCACCAATCATATCTATATGGAGCCACTACTCCAGTTTACAATAAAGATTCATAAATGAATCCAATTATCTATTCTCTATTATAGGTCTGGTCTATAACGTGTCACACTCTGCACATATCTCTTCTCTTTCTCTTGAATCTCTGTCTCTATGTCTCTATTTCTCCATATGATACACTTCAACTCTACTTCAACAACTCTCTCTTTCCTCTCCTTCCACTCTACCCCTCTGTGCCTCTATATTTTTTTATATTCGATAAAATTCTAGAAATAACATCTTGTCTCCTAGATGCCATATATATAATCATTATATCTATGTATTCAAATCTTCTCTGTGTTCATACTTGGTTGCTAACACATCACACCAATTTTGGATTTAGTTCATAATTTTTGAACACCAAATTTCATGCATCTTGAATTCATGCTCCACTACCATAATTTTTTTGTCTCATTACTATATCTAGCATTTGATAGGCTAAAGCTTTGATATACAAGCCCTTTGACATAAGTTTGATTGCTTAAAACAATCTATTTCATTGTCTATGTCATATTATATATCTTACTAGCATGTTCTATCATTTGATCATTGGGACAAACATTCTTTAAATATCAACCATTGATCTCAAGTTTCATGCCATGAACAGGCTCACTCGCTCCATTAGATCCTTGTATTCTTCCAACCTTTAATGTTCCAACTTTAAAATGTGTTTTTTATATCTTTTGATCTAAGCTTCCTTATGTCATTATATATTTAATTTTTTATGAACTTTACCTCTACTTACTATTAAATGTCAAGCTCTTTATCCCATCTTATTACTTCTTGAGTCTTTGGATTGCACATGTTCCATCGATCTTGTCAAAGTAGCTTGGTATTTAACTCATTACTATGTCGTTAAACATCAAGAACTTTATCACATTGGGTCTATTTACTTCATTAGATCTTATTTACATGATCATATGCTCACCGTTAAATATTTTGACATGTTTAAACTTTATCTCTGATAGGCATCTACTCATTGGTCCTCTGTCTCACAAGCTCACGTTCTTGTGACACTCAGCATTAGTACATGCCTTATGCACATTAATTTTTGTTGCCAAACTTGTGACACTTGTCATTAGTGCATGCCTTCTACACATTTCTATCATTACCCATGCTTTTGACATTTGGCATCCTCACATGCCTTTTACACATTGTCAGTCCCTACATTTGTGACTCTTGTCACTAGTGCATTCATTCTTATGTACCTTTGACAATTTGACTTCATTGCACATCATTGGATATACTTTATTCTATTATGTGCTAACCATTGATCAAGTTAAGATAAATATTAAGTCTTAAGACTTAGGAAATATAAAGTATTGATCACTGCTATGAGCTAATAATTTCTAGGTCAAATGGGCCGGTTTCACAATGATGATGAAGGCTTAAGTTATAACTTAAGCTATTGGGTTTAGGCTATATTAGGTCAACATAAAAATGTACAAGCTTATGAATGCCATGACTTAGGGTTTAATTGAGAAACCCTATAATGTCTAGGAGCAAAGATAATTCAATTTTGGGATCATCTCTCTTCATCTTAACCTATGGACCATATATATGATATGTACATGAAAAAACCATAATAGATCTTCTATCTATTTTTACAAATGGTCTCGAAATGGTTTCTATAAAAGCATGAAAACTTTACATTATGAAACAAGCTCTTCTTTCCATTAATCCTACCTGAGACTTTGACATCAATATCTCTTTTGGCATTAATGACAATCATATTACCAACAATATCCCCCTTTGACATTTATAGCAAACTAAATGCTTTGATGCAAACTAAATTCTCTAATCTTCTAATACTTTGCTCTTTCTCTGGCATTACTTAAATTAGCTTCTGATGAATGTGAGCTAAAGCTATTCATATCAAACTTGCTCGCCCTTAGGCAATGACACATTTTCCTAAACTCAACTTAGACACATGCTCTTCTTCTTATTTTACAGAGAGCATTTACACTTTTTACCACTTGGACACTTATTTTACTTCTTCTTTTATAGAGAGCATTTGCACTTTTTCTCCCCCTTTGACATCAATGGCAAAGGGACTCCAAATTTCTCATGGTTTGTCTAAATTTTTCTCCCTTTTATCATATAAAGGAGTTTGTCCAAGAATATACAACCATCCACTCACCATAATTTTTTAAATACATGCATACTTGAGTCACCTTTTCCCTCAAACCACTTCAAGGACCATCTCAATATTCCTAGAAGGTCAACTTTGCACTTTCATATCTTTTGCTTCGCTCAACCGCTTGTTCTAAAATGTGTACCATATAAACTAAGCATAATACTAAAAAAACCCATATTATCATTTCTTCCTAAAACCTTTGCATGTGCAAGATATAACACCATTAATATTCTCACTCAAATTATTCCGCCATAGAGCCAACTATGCATAGAACTGCTTGGAAGGCCAACTTTGTTCTTACATAACTTTTGTTGGGCTTCATTACATGACCTAAAATTTAGTGCATAGGATATTATCACATAGGGTATTATATCCATATATCCATCTACTCCTAAAACCTTCATGCATGTAATATATGACATCATCAAAATGCCTAGTTGGCTTTTCTTGCCACCTGCAAATTTGGTTGTGTTGGAAAACACTGTCAAAATACCTGGGAGCCCAACTTTGTATCTTTATATATTTTATTGTGATTCATCACATGAATTCAAATCTAGTTCATAACAATTATGGACTAATGTTATCACAACCACATGACCAACTCCCCCAGACTCAGCCACACATGGTAATGGTGACATCAACAAGTTGCCTATTCAAATTTTCTTCCACTAGACCCAAAATGTCTAGATGAACAATATGGAGAAATAAATTAATTCCACTCATTCATAAAATCACTCTAATCATCCTTGACCTCTGATAAGATCCATTAAAACATTAATTTTATCCCTACATAACTACATACACAATACTTCTCTCATATTGGCACACCAAATCCAACTAGGAACACTCATTTCTTGCATTCTAGAATCTTCTAAAGAATACCATTAGCATCATTTGATTATCCACTAAAAGGAGACTCTTAAGGATCATAGACAAAGACACCCTACTTTAAAATGTCCTAAAATAATGTGAAACTAGGAGTTGCCCATAACTCTTCATATTCATTCTCCTCCGTCATCTTCTACTTATGGTTCTTCTTCTTCTTCTTCTTCTTCTTCTTCTTCTTCTTCTTCTTCTTCTTAGGATTAAGAGAAGTAACATTCTCATCCACTAAAATATTCTCATTTTCTTATATGATTGGATTAAAATTACATGGAGACAACATATGACATACCTTTTCAACTAAATAATATTTCTTGCAGTTTAGATGCTCATCATTAGAAATTGATAGCTGATGTTCTTTGCATGAAACTTGTTCAATAATAGTAGGATGTTCACCTAGATCTATACACACTTCATAAATATCCTCGGTCAACACCTTGGACTTCACTTTGAGCTTTGTCTTTTCATTATCAACATGTGTAAACATTGAGATCTCTTGATATTCTCCACCATATAAACTAGATTATTTAAACCTATAGACTCATCATGATTCATACTTATCACCTTTGGTTTTCATAAGTTAACTTTCCTTCCTTTTTGAACTCTAGGAACATGACTAAAATTGTTCTGACTTATTGACCCTTCCTTGTAGAACCTAGCAATGTGTGCCATATCATGATAGTTAAAACATTCAACCTTGCTCACACCTTCTAATTGATGATCCACATCATAGTTCCATGCAAATTTATTTCTAACAGGTTTCTTGCATGGCTTATTTTCCCCTTTTTCAGAGACTTGTGAACTTTTATTCACATTGGAAGGCATGCCTTTCTTCTTACTTTATGTTTTTTGTCTTACAAAGCATGTTCTACATTATTTAGCTATGTGACTAAGATTTTTTCAATTATATCATAGTACATGTGTATCTAACAAGGGAAAAAATTAATTTCTTCTTACAAAGTTTGTTCTCATGTTAGATATAACTCTACAATCAATAGCCCTATGACCAAACTGATTATAGGTATAAAAATAACCATAGAAAGATGAAGAATACTTGGTCATAACATTTCTTTGTCAAAGATAAGGTGCTCTTCTAAACTTTGGCTTCTTTAAGTCTCTCACTCTTATGTAGCCATTTGCATCAGCTACCTTTGTCTTCTGCATCTTCCTTGAGTTTGTAGAGATGCAGTCATTTCTCTT
The DNA here is from genome assembly GCA_037957365.1 of Torreya grandis. Taxonomy (NCBI): domain Eukaryota; kingdom Viridiplantae; phylum Streptophyta; class Pinopsida; order Cupressales; family Taxaceae; genus Torreya; species Torreya grandis. The sequence continues at coordinate 7,316,233 of JARHVA010000110.1, forward strand.
CTTCTTTTCTTCAGGATTATTTTCTTCAACTTTCTTCACATCAATTTTTCTTGTGTCTATTTTTGTGTTCTTTCAATATTTCTCTTTCTTTACTCCTAAATATCCTTCTACTTTTAAATTATCATATAGGTTAGTAGATGTACTGGTATTGGTACTAGGACTTTTTCCTTTTTCAAAACCAATAATAGATTTCTCCCTTGCAAGATTTTGAGATTTGATCAATTCATCAAGAATTAATGAACCTCTTTTCATCTTTATACCTTTGCCTATTTACTCTTTAGCCTTTTCAAGTTCTTTTCTCAAAGCCACTATTTCTGACTCTAGCTTCATGCACTCATCATATTTAATTTGTAGGCCAATTTTGACTACATCTTCTATTCTTTCAGCCTCTTCAACTTGTGTTTTTAGGCTAACTACCATTTTATTACATTTTCAAGACCTTTGGATAGATTTTCAATTTCATTTTATGCCAGATTATTTAGCCTTGAGTTCTCTTTTATCAATGTGTCAATCTCATCTAGAGCACAAATGAGTTCACACTCAAGATCCACTTCTTATTCTACATCAGAGTCTATAACTTCTTATTTTTCATGATCTATAGAATCTAATCCTGAAGCCATGAATATGAAATCACTCCCCTCAACCACAAAGGTACAATCATGGTTATCATCTGAGCTATCACTATCATCTATTGAGTCACTATCTTCTCTTGTGTATAGACCCTTATTACTTTTAAAGAATTTATTCTTCTTGGAGTAGTGGGGTTTTATATTTTTACTTTGCTCTTCTTGAAAAGAGTTTTCATTTTTATCATAAGGGCATTTAGCAACAAAATATCCTACCTTACCATAGTTAAAGCATTTAAAGAGTAACTTATGTTTGTATTTACCAAATCTTACTCTTAATTTTTTGGCAAAGTTGTCTTCTTCTTCATCAATCTCCTTAGATCTGGATCTAGATGCTTCTGCTTTCACTTGTTTGGATGCTTTGAATGCAACTTCTCTCTTAGAAGTATTTGCTTCTCCATTCTCATCTTATATGCTTTGAAGGTTCCATGCAACTCATCAATAGTGAGTTTATCCTGATCTCTTGATTCCTCTATTGCAGAGATTTTAGAGTCATACCTTGATGGTAGAGATATTAGGACCTTTTTGATAATGACTAACTCTTTCATCTCTTCTCCAAGGCCTCTAATTACATTGACTATTTCATCTACTCTTAAGAGGTATTTTGTAATTTTATCTTCTTCATTCATCTTAAGGCTTTCAAACTTACCTTTATATATTTATAGCTTGGCCTACTTTACCTTATTATCACCTTCATAGATGATCTTTAATTTATACCAAATATCTTATACATTTTGACAATGATCCACTTTGACAAACTTTGAGTTTGACAATCCATAAATAATAACATTCTTTGCTTAGCATTACTCTCATATGCCTTCTTGGTATCTTGATTAGAAGGAGGTGTAATAAGATTTTTATATCCATTTACAACATACATCCATACATTAAACCCTAGTGAAGATAAATAGCTTCCATTCTAATTCTTCAAAATGCATACCCTGATCTATCAAAGAAAGGTGCTTTGTTTGAGGAAGATCCTCCTTGATTAGCCATTTATGTTCATCATCAAAGATCTACCTAAGTTGATTAAACTTCTTATAAAGAACTAGGGCTCTGATACCAATTATTGGAACACAAATATCTACTGAGAGGGGGTTGAATTATTTGATTGACTAAATTAGTTCTTTTAATAATTTTAAAATAAATTCAAAAGCATATGTATATTAAAACATATATGTAGAGATCACACACAATCAAATACACATAACACCATATATACGTGGAAACCTAATATGGGAAAAACCACAATGAGAAATAGCTACTAGAATATACCATACTAATCCATACTCAAAATAAAGAACCTCATTGGTTACACATTTAAGGGCTCTAACCCTAAGGACACACCAATCCTCTAATTTAAGAGAACCAACTCTAAGGAAGCACCCACTCCCTAACTGAGTACCAACTCAAATTATCTAATGGCACCCACCAATCAACTCTATATGGAGCTAATACTCCAGTTTACAATAAAGATTCATAAATGAATCTAAGTCTCTATTCTTTGTAATAATTATAGTCTGTAACTACTCACACTCTGCACATCTTTCTTCTCTCTCTCTCTTTTGCCTCTCTACCTCTATGTATCTATATCTCCATTCAACACACTTTAACTCTGCTTCAATAGCTCTCTCTTTCCCCTCATTCAAATCTTCCCCTCTATGCCTCTATATTTTTTTATATTCAACACAATTATGGCATCAATAACTTGTCTCCTCAATGTCATATATATAAGCATTATATTTAGGTCTTCACATCTTCTCTGTGTTCACACTTTGTTGATAACACATCATGCCAATTTTGGACTTAGTTACTATTTATTGAATAATAAGTTTCCCACATCTTGAATCCATGCTCCACCACCATGATTCTTTATCTCATTACTATATTTATCATTTGATAGGCTCAATATTTGATACACATACCCTTTAACACAATTTTAATTACTTAAAAAAATCTATTTCATTCTATATGTCATATTATATAACTTACCAACATGTTTTGTCGCTTAACCATTGGGGTGAACATCTCTTTAAATATTGACCATTGATCTCAAGTTTTACACCATGAACAAGCTCACTCACTCCATTAGATCCTTTTATGCTTTTGGACTCTTTAACATTCCAACTTCAAAATGCATCCATTAGATATTTTCATCTGAGCTCTTGTGTGACATTAGATCTTTAAGGTTGCATGAACTTTACCTCTGCTTACTGTTAAACATTGAGATATTTATCCCATCTTGTTGCTTCCTGAGTCTTTGGAATGCATATGCTCCATTGATCTCATCAAAGTAGCTTGGTCTTTAACTCACCACTGTGTCATTAAACATCAAGCACTTTATCCCATTGGGTCCATTCAATCTATTGGATATTATTTTCATGATCATATGCTTACCATTTGATCTTTTAAAAAGCTCAAACTTTATCTCTGACAAGATTTTACTCATTGGTCCTTTGTCTGAAAAGTTCATGCACTTGCAACACTTAGCATCAATGTGTGCCTTCTACACATTACTATTAGTGCTTGTGCTAATGATACATGGCATCAATGTGTGCCTTCTACACATTATTATCAGTGCTTGTACTTGTGACATTTGGCATCCTTGTGTGATTTTTGTAAATTATTATTCCCTACACTTATGAAACTTGTCACTAGCACATTCATTCTCAGGTACCTTTGAAAATTTTACTTAATTCTCCATCTGTTGGAAATATTGTCATTGATGTCAAAGGTATAGCATTATTGGTGATAAAGGCCCCATTGCATTTAATGTTATTTTTAATAAATATATCTTGGCTAATATGAGTTAATATTTATTTAATATTAATGAATATATTTTTGGTTGCATATGAGATAGAAGAAGGGCCCGTGGAGAAGTCAAAGAGCCATGGGGTAAAGACAAAAGAAGGATGGGATGCATTTTCCCATAAAGAGTCATCTTAGGGAATTCCAAGAGTCACCAAGTGAAGATAAAAGAGGAAGGGTGCAATTTCTCATGAAGGGACACTTTAAGGAATACGAAAAGTCACCAAGATGAGGACAAAAGAAGGAAGGACGTTTTTGATCATGAAGGGTCACCACATGACTTTTCAAAGGATTGAATATGAAGGGTCATACAAGTTTGCTGCCATTTTCCATGAGGATTGAAGGGTCACAAAGGGGGAAGGCCAAAGGTCATTTAAAAAGCTATAAATAAAGGCTTGAGAAGCCATTTGTAATGTGTGTGAGAGAGGTTGATTTGATATTATATTATCTAACTTAGAAGAGCATTTTGAGAGAGAAGAATATGATTTATATTTGTTATATCTAGCTTAGAAGAGCAAAGGTGAGAGAGAGGAAAGAGATGTTGTATTAAACTATCATTTGTTGAGATAGCAACATTGAGAGATAGGTGTGTGGTATACACAAAGGGGTTGGTGATCATGAATAGTAGATAGGATGGTGCTCGGCAAAGGGGTTTGGTGCTCTTGTGGGTTGGTGCTCATGAATAATAGCTAGGCTGGTGCTTGGTAAAGGGGTTTGGTGCTCCTACAAGGTTGTGCTTGCGAATGTTGTTTGGGTTGGTGCTCATTCATATACTTGAGATTGTTCTCCATGGTTTTTCCCACATTGGGTTTCCATGTTATATCTGGTGTCTCTTTCTATCTTGTGTGGTGTTTATTTTTTGATTATTATTGCATATCTTAAATGTTTGATTAATTGGATTTTGGTTAAAGGAAAGTTTTATTAGATATATGATATATTGATTCACCCCCCCTCTCAGTATATCCCATGTTTAATAATTGGTATCAGAGCAGGTTCCTTTTTGTAAAAGTTTTACAGGTTGAAGGTAGATTAGGAAAGCACAAGATGGCCATACATAAAGGTGCCTCTACAAGCAAAAGAATAGTTGATCAAGAATAAGAAGAGGATGAAGCCGAAGTGAATATAGAAGGAGAACTCATGTGTGCCTTAGAAAAGTTGAAAGTTGTTGAAAAAAAATTTGAATATTGAAGCATCAAATCGAGAAAAATGAAAAGGAGTCAAAGGAGATAATTGAAGATCTACAAGTGCCCTTTGAAGAAGCCAAGAAAAATGAATAAGATCTAATGGCACAGTTGGAAATATCAAGAAAAGAGTGTGAAAGGTATGTTACTGAAATTGCCTCTTTAAAAGAAGAGATTGAGAAAGCAGTCAATAATAAAATAGTCAATGATTCAAAATTTGAGAATAGCACTAATATGCTAAATAAGATATTAGAAAGCCAAAAGGCAATATCAGATAAGATAGGTATCAGTTTTGAAAAGAAGAAGAGCTATGTTGAAGCTCTTACAAATAAAGAAACAAGAAAGGAAGAAGTGAAGAATACATAGGACAAAGAAGGCTGGAAGGAACAAAGTTATAAAAGGCAATTAGGTTAAAGATTCACAAACAGGTCCTATTTTTATGGTTACTATTTTTATTGTAATGGATATGGTCATAAGAAATTAGAATGTAGAAAAAGAGCTAACAATCTCAAAAATAAGGAAAAGGAAGGTCATGTAGAGTCAAGCAGAAGCTATAACTCTTTTGCTCCTCTATCAAGCTTTGATGAAGAGACCATAATTTGTTACAAGTGTAACAACTTCAGCCACATAGCTTGGTATTTTAGAAGCGTGTTCGAGTTAGTCAAGAAGGACCAGAGTTTCAGGGCTCCATTCATATGAAGGTATATTTCTTGGGTAAGTTTGAATCCAGAGTAGATGAAGGTATATTTCTTGGTTATTCTTGCAAAAGTACATCTTATAAATGTTATAACAAAAGAACCAAAAAAATTGTTGAAAGTGCAAGTGTCAGGATAGAAGAATATGGAACATAAAAGATCAGTGATCCAATAGACATTCTTGAAATGATTAAAGAGGAAGGCTTTGAAGAATCAGATGAAAATGAGGAAAAGGAGAAGGAGAAAAAGGGAACCAAGACTCCATCTAAATATGTTCAGAAAAATCATAATGAAAGTGACATAATTGGGGACATAAAAGAAGGAATTCACACTAGAAGAATGATGGTAAGTGAATCTGAACAAGTTAATTTCTCTTTGTTATCTAAAAGTCAGCCTAGAAATTTTTTAGAAGCTAGACATGATGAGCATTGGGTTAAGGCTATGGATGAAGAATTAGATCAAATAGAAAATAATGATACTTGGGAATTAGTGCCTAGACCAAAAGATCATAATGTGATAGGAAAAAAATGGGTTTATAGAAATAAGTTGAATGAAAATGGAGAAGTAACCAGAAATAAAGCAAGATTAGTATGTAAAGGATATGCTCAGATTGAGGGAATAGAATTTGAAGAAACTTTTGCACCAGTATCAAGGTTAGAGGCTATTAAAATGTTTCTTGCATATGCAGTATTTAAAAATTTCAAATTGTTTCAAATGGATGTCAAATCTACCTTCCTAAATGGGAATCTTGAAGAAGAGTTCTACATTGAGCATCCTAAGGGGTTTATTCTCTCGAATATTAGTAATCATGTATGCAGATTGAAGAAAGCATTGTATGGATTAAAATAAGCTCCTAGAGCTTGGTATGTAAGACTTGATAAGTACCTACAAGATCAAGGATTCAAGAGAGGATTTGTTGATAGTAATATTTACATCAAAATAGAAGGTGAGCATCAATTGATTGTTGTGGTATATGTTGATGATTGTTAGGTTATGGAGCTAAAAGCTTCAACTTGTTACAGACATGGAGAAGGAGGTTGCTGAGTTTAGATAGATACCGGCGTTGGCAGTAGCACCGACGTCAGCCAGATTTAGTGCAGAAGGCAACCAGCATCAGCAGTAAGTCGGCCGACGTCAGTCACCTCCAGTTAGACAGGGACCGACGTCGGTCACCTGTGTGTTCCAAAATTATTCGTTGCACAGATAGTTAGTTAAGTGAACTGATTTTTTTCATGTTAAGGCTATTTTGAGTCTTGAGCTGCGTGGATAATTATAGTAATCTAAGAGTCTAAGTTATTGTTTAAGTCTGGGATCTATTTATAGACCCATTGGCATGTATTGTAATTTGAAGAGAAGAGAAATAGAAGAAGACAAGTTAGTCTCTTCCATTGTAAGATCTTGAGTTGCAGGTTGTTGCAAGCTCATAGGAGATCTACATGTGTAAATATGGTCTGTTGAATTGCAGGTTGAATATTCATGGGAGATCTACTTGAAGTGCTTTAGAGTGCTTGGTGAACTGGCAGGGTTATTACTGACTGGTTGGAGAGGTGAACACCAATTCTGTGTGTGAGTTGGTTATTGGGACCATTTTTGGTAGGAGAGTGTTTTGAGGAAAGAAGTATTGTGCACTTGAGGTGTGGCAAGCCTCTGTAAGGTGGAAGAGTGTGGTAGCTCTTGATTGTATTCTTTTCTGTACAAGTATTAATATATAAGAGTGTATATTGTCTCTCATATTCTGTGTTATTTGTGAATTCTAGTTACATGTACTTTTGGTATATTTCCGCATGTTTAATTGCTTGAATTTGGTAATCATATTGTGCTCTATCTGAGGAGCAAGATCCTGACAAAGTGGTATCAGAGCAAGGTTGGCTCATAGCTTGATACCATAAAAGTGGTATCAGAGCTTTTGGTTGGGATACTAACAAGTTGGATTAGATCTGGTTAGTGTGTTTTGATTACAGGTACTCACAGGGGTTTCTGTTTGGGTGAGAGTAGAGCAATGGCAGAAGACATTAGACTACGAATGGAGAAGTTTAATGGAAAGAAGTATCAAATATGGAGGATGCAAATTGAGGATTATCTGTATCAGAAAGATTTGTACTTATCGTTGGGTGGGGTTGATTGCAAGCCCCAGGATATGAAGGATGAAGAATGGGAGGTTCTTGATCGGAAGGCTCTGGGATCTATAAGGTTGAGTCTTGCATCGTCTGTGATTTCTAACTTATCACATGCGAAGACAATGGTAGAGTTGATGGAATCTTTGGCAAATTTATATGAAAAACCCTCAGATTCGAATAAGGTATTTCTTATGAAGCAATTATTTAATTTGCAAATGTTGGAAGGTGGATCTGTACATAGTCATCTTAGTGATTTCCATGGTTTGGTAAACTAGTTAAGTTCAGTCAATATTGATTTTGATGATGAAATTAGAGCTCTCTTAATCTTGTGTTCATTACCTAAAAGTTGGGAGAGTTTGGTAATGGTAGTTAGTAATACTGCATCTGCTTCAAAAATCTTAAAAGTGGATGATATTGTGGGTGTGATCTTCAATGAAGAGATACACAGGAAAAGCACAAGTGAATCATTAGGAAATGCTTTGAGTGTGGAAGGCAGAGGAAGGCAAAGAGAGAAGATAGAGCATGGGAGATCAAGGTCCAAGATAGGCAGGAGATCCAAGTCTAGGTATGACAGAATAACCTGCTGGAAATGTGGAAAGCAAGGGCACTTAAAGAGAGATTGCAGATCGGGTGAAGATCAACATGAAGGACATGAAGAAGTAGATGTTGCAGATTATGTTGCATAGGATGATCTGGTATGTTCTTTAGATAAAGTAGAATCTTGGGTTTTAGATTCTGGTGCCTCTTTTTATGCATCCCCAAATAGGGAATTTTTTCATGAGTATGTCCAGGGAGACTTTGGAGAAATTTATGTAGGGGATGGTAAGCCTTGTCAGATAGTGAAGCTGAAACTACAGACAGGTAACACATGGGTGTTAAAGGAGGTCATGCATGTCTCAGTTCTTTAGCAAAATTTGATTTCTGTAAGAAGTTTGGGTGATGAGGGTTGCACAGTAACTCTCACAATGGACTCTTGGAAGGTTACCAAGGGTACACTTGTTGTAGCAAGAGGTAAGAAAGTAGGTACGCTTTATCTATCTACTTGTATTACTGATTCTCTTTCTGGGTTATCTACTTCAGCTGTAGATTCGAAGATGTGGCTTAATAGGCTTGGTCACATGAATAAGAAAGATATGCATGTTCTTGAGTCAAAGGGTATAGATCGAGATTTCTGTATGCAGAAGAAGAAAGTGACATTTATTGAGGAATCTGATGTTCGTGACAAGAGCAGGAAAGCCTTGGTTTTCAAGGAGAAGGTAACAGACAGAGTTCAGCACAAGGGGCAGAAGAATTTTGAGTAGAGCAAGGGTGATTTGGACAAGGGTTTGATCCAAAAGGAGCTCGCGAGAAAAAGTCAGTTCTCACAAGAAAAACATAGAGACCGACGTCAGCTAGAAAACTGGCATCGGCGTCCAGATAGGGACCGATGTCAGCTATGTGCAACCTGACATCGGTGACTCAGGGCCAAGTATACATCAGCGTCGGTCAGGGGGAACTGACGTCAGTGATGGGGGAAGTCACATGGAACCGACGTCGGTTAGATGGAGACTGAGATGTGATCGGCATCAGTCACTGAGATGAATTTTGGGTGGACAACAAGCTATCAAGGAGTCTCAAGTGCCCATATGGAGGACTTAAAGGGTAGGTAATCCTCAAATTCATCATTTCCCTTCTTTACACTACTTGTTGCTCACTTATGGTAAAGAACCAGGAAGTTATTGAAGAAGCAGAACAGGTAGATCCAAGAAACAGTGGGAGCTTGGCATGGATGGAGGATGTGATTCCTTGGAGGAGAACCAAACATGAGGTTTGGGTGTAGTTTCCAGCTGGAAGTAAGCACTGAGAGACAAATGGATGTTCAGGATGAAGAAGAGCGGAAATGGACACGTGAGACGGTAGGCCAGGGTATATGGTCTTGAGTAAGCTATAGGGCAATGGAGGTTTGATCATTGTGTTTCTCTTTACCATGTTGGATAATATTATCTACATTATCCTATTATTGTATGTTGTGCTTGTAGCAGGGTTATAAATACAGGGAGTTGTTAAACTAAAGGTAAAGCTAGTTCAGAAGAATGTCATGAGGAATCTACGAGCAACAAGATTCTTTGGCATGAGTGTGTTCTAGAGACATGGAAGGTCACAGGTTGACTTTGTTTCAGGATGATTGTGTGAGACCGGTTAGCACACCGATGGTTGGACAATTCACATAACTGTGTCTTGATTCACATAATGAGGTTAAGTGCATGGTATGTACTAGACCTGAGTTTTCCCAAGCAGTGGGAGTTGTCACAAGTTTGGAGCCAATCTGAGAAAGAAACATTAGAGGGCAGTTCAGTGGATTCTTAGAGGGACCAGCAGCAGGTGCACATGCTATGCAGGGTCAAGTTATTTTCTACATGGTTTGTAGATGTGGATGTGGCAGGTAATTTGGATGATAGGTGTAGCACCACAAGGAGTGTGGTAGGTTGTCTTCAAGTGGGAGCTTGAAGAGGGATACAGAGCCAAGAGAACAAACTAGATGGAGTACTGGTACAGGTACAATTGCAGCTGTTTATCTCCAAGTGGGAGATTGTTAGGTTGTGGAGCTAAAAGCTTCAACTTGTTGCAGACATGGAGAAGGAGGTTGCTGAGTTTAGACAGATACCAACGTCAACAATAGGACCGACGTCGGCTAGATTCAGTGCAGAAGGCAACCGGCATCGGTAGTAAGTCAACCGACGTCAGTCACCTCCAGTTAGACAGGGACTGACATCGATCGCCTGTGTGTTCCAGAACTGTTTGTTGCACGAACAGTTAGTTAAGTGAACTGATTGTTTGCATGTTAAGGCTATTTTGAGTCTTGAGCTGCGTGGATAATTATAGTAATCTAAGAGTCTAAGTTATTGTTTAAGTCTGGGATCTATTTATAGACCCATTGGCATGTATTGTAATTTGAAGAGAAGAGAAATAGAAGAAGACAAGTTAGTCTCTTCCATTGTAAGATCTTGAGTTACAGGTTGTTGCAAGCTCATAGGAGATCTACATGTGTAAGTATGGTCTGTTGAATTTTAGGTTGAATATTCATGGGAGATCTACTTGAAGTGCTTTAGAGTACTTGGTGAACTGGCAGGGTTATTACTGACTGGTTGGAGAGGTGAACACCAATTCTGTGTGTGAGTTGGTTGTTGGGACCATTTTTGGTAGGAGAGTATTTTGAGGAAAGAATTACTGTGCACTTGAGGTGTGGCAAGCCTCTGTAAGGTGGAAGAGTGTGGCAGCTCTTGATTGTATTCTTTTCTGTACAAGTATTAATATATAAGAGTGTATATTGTCTCTCATATTCTGTGCTATTTGTGAATTCTAGTTACATGTACTTCTGGTATATTTCCGCATGTTTAATTGCTTGAATTTGGTAATCATATTGTGCTCAATCTGAGGAGCAAGATCCTGACAAATGATATCATTTTTGGAGGAAATATTGAAAAGATGACAAAAGAATTTTTTGATAGAATGCAAAAAGAATTTGAGATGTCTATGCTTGGAGAATTATCTTTTTTCTTAGGATTACAAATATTTCAATCAAATAAAGGAATTTTTATATCTCAAAGTAAATATGCCAAGGAAATGTTGAAGAAATTTGTTTTTGAGGATTGTGTACCAGTTGGAACACCTATGCGTATAAGAAATAAGGTGAGCAAGGATGTAGATTCACCTATTATAGATCAATCTTTGTATAGATCTATGATTGGTAGTCTTTTATATTTGACAGCATCGAGACTAGACATCATGCATGCAGTAGGTATGGTTACAAGATATCAGTCATCTCCAAGGATAGTCATGTTCAGTTGGTGAAAAGAATATTTAGATATATCAAGGGGACATTGGATTATGGATTATGGTATCCCACAGGTAAAGATTTCACTTTAGTTGCTTATACAGATTCAGATTGGGCAGGGTGCTTAGATGACAGAAAGAGTACAAGAGGAGGAGCTTTCTTCCTTGGTGATAGCTTAGTATCATGCCTAAGTAAGAAGCATAACTTAGTATAACTTTCTATAGCTGAAGTAAAATATATTGCAGTAGTATTGTGTTGTACTCAAGTGCTTTGGATGAAGCAAACTTTGGAAGATATCAAGGTAAAGTATGATGAACTTATTTCCATTTTTTGTGATAACACAAGTGCAATAAATATTTCAAAAAATCCATTAATGCATTCAAGAACAAAACATATTCCCATTAGATACCACTTCTTGAGAGAGTAGGTTGTAGATTAACAGGTTAAGAAGGAATATATTAGTACTACAAAGTAGATTGCAGATATTTTCACAAAAGCACTACCAAAAGACACATTTGAGTATTTGTGAGAGAAGTTGGGAGTAATTTCCTTTACTTCCTGCCATTGAGGTTTAGCATCAGTTGAAGGGGAGCTAAGTGTTAGCTCCATGTAGGCCCTTTGTCATTGATGTCAAAGGGGGAGAATAACAAGTATATGTATAGGTACAAAAAATAGGTACAAAGAATAGGTACAAGTTACTACAGTAAGGGGGAGTTACTCTATGTTTTTAGATGATAGTATGTGCAGGTGAAAGGATGTGGAAGTTTTAGGATTGAGGTTGCCATCAATGACAAAGGCGGAGATTGTTGGAAATATTGTCATTGATGTCAAAGGTCAATATCATTGATGTCAAAGGTCTATCATTATTGGTGATAAAGGCCCCATTGCATTTAATGTTGTTTGCAATAAATATATCTTGGCTAATATGAGTTAATATTTATTTAATATTAATGAATATATTTTTGGTTGCATATGAGACAAAAAAAGGGCCCATGGAGAAGTCAAAGAGCCATGGGGTAAAGACAAAAGAAGGATGGGGCACATTTTCCCATGAAGAGTCATCTTGGGGAATTCCAAGAGTCACCAAGTGAAGACAAAAGAGGAAGGGTGCAATTAGGTCCATGGTACAAATTGATAACAGTTCTAAAGAGTATCAATTTCTCATTGAAAATACTCTATACCTACTCATGTATTACCAATTCAGAGAAGATATGCACCATTTCTAGTTCTAATCTCCCACCTGACCTACTTTGGTTTTAAGGCATTTTTAATTATTTTCATGATCAAGTTTTTCCATCTAACCTTTCTAATAATCATTAGAAACTTTTCCTTCATCGCATAACCTATTATACCCTCCTTGGAAACATGATTGATCATAAAGGCTATGATGGAAAGATACTTCATTTTTTATCTTCAAGAGAATCCAAGTTAGCACTTAAGGAATTTTATGAAGGAATGTGTGGGGCCCACACCAATATTTTAGTCTCAACCAAAAAGGACTATTTCAGATAATCTAGACTTGTGTCCCCTAAATTGGAATAGAGTGAATATTATTAAAAATATAGTTTTCATATATTCCAAATAAAATAGACTAATATTATGGTAATGATATGGATCTATTACTAATATATTGCATTGGAAAGAATTTAGAACTATAAAATTTTGAATAATTTAGTCTTATTTATAATAGTCTTATTTGGAGTTGCACTACAAATAAGTCCAAATTATTTGAAATTGTCCCACAAAAATCTCCTCTGAATAGGTTACCATTGGCCTAAGATGGAAATAGATGCTTGTAATTATGCTAGGAATTGTGTTTCTTGCCAACAACATGGTAATTTGGTGCATGCACCTTCCTTCCCACTATAGCTGATTACTATACCATGGCCATTTTATACATGGGGCCTTTATCTCATTGAGAAAATCAACCTAACCTCTTATGATGGCCACAAACATATTCTCACTAGTATTGAGTATTTTACTAAGTGTATCAAGGCCATTCCTCTCACTTACATTATGAGGAAGTAGATTGCTAAGTTTATACATTACCATATCATTTGTCATTATGGTATCCCAACTCGTATTATATTTGATAATGGAAGATCATGTGTACACCAAGATGTTAAGGATATTTATGTAAAATTCAAAATCAAGCATAAGAAATCCACACCATATAACCCACAAGGAAATGGTCAAGCCGAGGCATCAAACAAAACCATTGTAGAAATCCTAAAGAAGATTATCAATGATGTTGGCTGTAATTGGTATTTACAAAATTTTCCTACCCTTTGGGCTTATCTCACTAGTCATCGGACCCCCATAGGATCCATTCCATACTCCCTTGTTTATGTCACAAAAACTAGTATCCTTATTGAGATCAATTTGCCTTCACTATGAGTATCCTTGGATAATATTTAAGATGATGAAAATTATAGAGTTTTCAAGTTATAAGAGCTAGAACTCCTTAATGGTAAGCATTTGGCTACCCTAAATAACTTTTAAGCTTATTAGAATAGATTGTGTAGAAGCTATAACAAACATATTATCCCTAAGGAGTTTGAAATTGGTGACATGGCCTTGAAAGAGAATCAAAAGAACACTAATTCTAAATGAAAAAATAAGGGTAATTTTTAACCTAATCGGCTAGGCTCATATGTCATCACAACAAATTATGGATTAGGGGCATACCAGCTGGCTACTCCAGATGGTGAAGAACTCTCAAAACCCATGAATATTGTACATCTCAAGTGGTTCTACACTTGACATCCTTTTTGGACCATTGTTTACAAGACCCCTTACTTGGGGTAAACTTGTGGTGAAGTCATTTTATCCCACTATTATATCCTGGATTGTTCTATCTTAGACTATTTTTATCCTATCTCAACCTACCCTAGACCATCCTATCTTGGACCATGTTTATTTTATCTCATTCTACCCTAGACCATTATACTTAGAAAAATATTCTTTTCATACACTGGACCATTGTGACCTAGACATTTCTATTCCTTAAATCAATTATTATCATGATTATGACTCATGCATTCTAGACATACTCAATCCCAGTTCTACAAAGCAGTTTAGCCTAAATAGTATTTTATATCTTCCTTTTATAGACAAGTGAATAAGGATACATCAGCACATGGTTTATTCTTGTTGAATGGTTCTTAAAATTTATTCAACACTACATACTATTCTATTATTATTTTATTGTTGTTTGGTAGGCATTGTTTCCTTAAGAGGATCATAAGTACCATTGCATCTAGTTTAGCTATAATTTGAAATATTACCTGTGGAAGTGCATCTCCTCAGTTAGGTAGTTCCCTAGGCCTTTTAATAATAGTGCATTCCTATTATTTATCCAAAAAATGCAAAAAAATTAGAATTTGATCAAGAAAAAGAACAAAAACATTGTCTTACACTTTTTGTTTATTCTGATCCCACACTCTCATCATTTTATGAGTCATCATTTGAACACTCTCACCATTTTGCAAGCCCATTTATTTATTCCTCTACACTATAATCATATTTTATTATAATAAATTTTATTCTATCCCATTTCTTGGGAGAACTACATTTGTCCTAACGTTTATGTTAGATCTCACGTCCATGAAACTATGTAGGTAGCGTCCACTTGTCTCATGTACCTAGAGTTAGCTCAGCCACCCCTATATTTTCTTATATTTTCCCCATTTTGTTTTTTCTTGTTGTTTCCCTATCACTTGGGAGAAATTTTTTCATCATTTTTCTTGCCTCATTGTTCTAAATATCATTATTTCAATGATTAGGGGTCACTCACAGAGAGTAAATCATCTATTCCACATACACAAACAATTTTCAAATTTCACTAATATTATGAATAACCATTCTTTGTGTGTGTTTATTTTATTTTTTATTGTTATTTTGTTATGCTTTGTAAACTCTTCATTTATTTTTGTTGGTGTTTTATCGTTTGTTTGTTAATTTGTGCTTAGTTTGTGTTGAGCCTCTATTTTATTTATTGATGTTTTGTTGTATTTTTGTTGTTCTTTTGTTGAGAATTATTTTATTTATTATTTTTTATTCATTATGTATTTTTATCAGTATCTTATCATTTATTTCTTAGTGTTTTGTTGTGCCTCTCTTATCTCTTGTTTTACTATTTGGTCTTGTTATTTGTATTGTTTTGTTCTTTTATGTTCAAATGTATTTTATAAACACTTTTTAGTCTAGTTTTCATTTAGACTTGATTTGTTTAGAGTTTTGTTTAACTTATTTTAATATTTTGTTTTCCCAGTACATCTTGATAATACATGTGGATCTTGATTATTCATATCTTGATTTCAAGTTGTCTCATAATTTACTCTTGCTTTATTTTTATACATTTTTGTTGCTACGTAAAGTCTTGATTGTTCATATCTTGATTTTACATTAGGCTACATTTATGTATTGTTTTTTTATCTTTGTCTTTGTTTTGTTTTTATTTAAATGTCAATAGTTATAACTTTGATTTTGGTAAATATTTTATCATTATTCTTAGTCAGAAGTTTTTATATTTAAACTAGCAAATTACAAATAGATATATAATGTTATTATAGGTTACTTATACTTATGATGCATAATTTCAATTTACTATAGTAAACACCAAGTGATCCAAATCCAAAATTCAATAAAGCTTCGAAGATAATTTTTGAATGTACCATACCTAACGTGAGACTCTATGTAAGACGTGCATCTCTTCACATACACTATGAGTCTAACTAACTATTTTTCATGAGCAGTTTGGGACATGCATCTCTTGAAATTAGCATATCAACACATATCATGATACAATAAAACAAATATTAATAATCCATGTACAAGAAGCAGTATGCCAAAAATGAGTGTCATGTATGTGTGTGTGTGTGTGTGTGTGTGTGTGTGTGTGTGTGTGTGTGTGTGTGTGTGTGTGTGTGTGTGTGTGTGTGTGTGTGTGTGTGTGTGTGTGTGTGTGTGTGCATGTATGTATGTATGCATGTATGTATGTATGTTTTTATACATCATGAGAGTATTTATCCATATCATAAGTACACAAAAAATGTTGAACTAATATAATCAGCTTTCATCTTGCTCATCCTTAGGAGGACTCTAATGAAGACCTTGACCTATCCCAGATGTAGTAAATGTAGGTAGATGGGGTGGTAGAGGCCCCATGACAACTCATTGTATAGCTAGATGCATCATTGACTATTCTGAATGTGTTTCTTGTCTCGAGTTGGTAGTCTAGCTAGTCCACTACAACCTTGTATACTCCATATAGGAAGACACCCTCTGATCCATTGGAACTACCACTTTGTAAGCATGCCTCTAGTATGTTATCTCATCCTTGGCATGTAGGGCATCATCCTTCACATGTAAGGCATCATCCTTGGATATAATTACATTGGCTAAGGCTCTTGCTGACCCTACTCCTATATCTATCTTGATATTATGTACCTTATCTCTCTCTTAACTCAACCTCTACATCTCCATTTGAGTAAAGTCCCATTTACCAACCACAATCACCTATTACACATCTCGTGTGGCTAATCAAGCTTGAACCCTTACTAGCTTTGCCACTTGTCCCCTGAGACCTATAATATCTACATATATGGATATAATCAAATCATATAGCCTCATGGTCTCCCCCTATGTAATAGCTAAATGCACCTGTAACTTGACCACTATGTTCTTTAACCCTACTATCTCATAAAGGCATGTAGATATATCCCTTTAAAGCTTGTCAATCAATGCCTAGTCCTTTGTGAACCTCCCTATGCTTCCTGATCCTATCCCTATCCCTATACCTATCTTAAAGGGATTTGCCTCTCTGGCACCTTTCCCTATACTTGGGGCATCCCCCATCTCCACCTCCTGGCCATCTAGATTGGCCATATCTACATCCTCTACTAGATATTATTGCCTATGAGGATATACAACCTATAGTGTAATAGAAAATGGGATGGATGGCTATACTGGCACCTGACCCTCTTACTATTTTAGGACCTATCCCTAATCCCTCCTTATCCTAACATATTGTTATCTCAAAATTGGCTATTGGGGTAATGACCTAGTCAATCGAATAAATCATACTCCTAACCATAATGTGACATAGGAATATATCACCTCTACATTTGGTGTTCTATTGATGTAACTGATGAGGCCAAGATATGTCTATTAAATGTATAATAAATGACCTCATCTTACTCTCTTTTTCTATTAAATTTGATTGCATGTTGTGACTTTTATTTTAAATTGATATGAGTTAGGATGTAATTATCCATCTTTTTTTTATTGTGATTCTAATGTTTTAAAAGCTCTATAATTCCTAATAAGTGTTTTGGAAAATTCAAGTTTTTTAATAAAATAGGTCATCATCAGGCTAAAGAATAAATGTGAAGCAGATTGCATGTTTTTACAAGCATTGGAATCAATACAACTTAGCTCTGGAACTCCCCCACGCTATTTCAAGTAGTCACATTTTTGGACTTAGTTTTGGAACTCTATGTTTAGCTCCAAAATTATCTAAATTAGCTCTAGTACTCCTTTAGATAAGCTCCAAAACTTTCACAGTTAAACATGGAACTGATAAAGATCTATTCCAAATGGCCAACGATTTGTCAAACCAATGATCCCATTAAATCAGGAGCAGACTTCTAATTTCCATACTTGCAGATCCAAGACATTTATCACACAGCTAGAAAACCAATCACATCTTAATTTAGCATCTATTCTGTGCATGATTCATTTCCATCGTATCCATGAAATAGTTACAGCAATCAATGCACCACAAGTAAAATAATATATATACAAACCTGGGAATTTAGGAAAAGTGTAGAAAAATAATTGAAGAATATAGGGATAAGGATAGATTAGTATATATTTATAATTCAAAACATTTTTATCAATGAAATAGCCATTTCTATTTTGAAAGAGAATTAAGTTGTTCAGTATTGTTTCTAGGCGGAGCAAGGGCCCACTCCTCTAAGAACCAGGATCTTCATTTTTGGTCAGT
The DNA here is from genome assembly GCA_037957365.1 of Torreya grandis. Lineage (NCBI taxonomy): Eukaryota > Viridiplantae > Streptophyta > Pinopsida > Cupressales > Taxaceae > Torreya > Torreya grandis. The sequence goes on from JARHVA010000110.1 coordinate 7,334,483, forward strand.
ATTTTTTTTTTTTTTCAAAAGGAATAGGTAGCTCTATTAAATTTATAAAGACTTCCAACTTAAAGCTAAAATTCATTGTAGGTGTTCTAGATTAAATTCTCATTTCTTTGCAATCAATTTCAAAGCATTTTGCAAAAGTGTGTTTATTTCCAGTAATCTATTTCATTTTTGCAATGTGTGTTTATTTCTAGCAATCTATTTCATTCCTGTAATGTGTGTTTATTTCTAGCAATCTATTTTGTTTCTGCAACATGTGTTTACTTCCAACAGGTTTTCATGGTTTAATTCTAATAAGGTTTTAACTAAGAAGTCCTTAAGACATTAAATATCCCCCAAAATAAAGGAAAAATACAAATACCTATAATTAATTACTAAATTTCTAAGATTCTTCTTGTTGCATATAGCTTTAGACACAGCCCTGGTTAAATATGACATCAATAGAAAGTTGATTAAATGAAGGGAATAACGACACTCAACATTTTTGGTGTTGTTGCCAAGGAACCACTAGTTGGAATCTTCTAATTAGGTGTCAATAAGAGAAACAATCATACATTTAGTAATTAAAGAATTTTTCCCTAAAGGTATCAGAAAATTTATGAGTACACCACGAGACTCCAAGGGTAGATTTCTCCCCAAAATATCTAAACAAGAATTTCCATCACCCTCTCGTTTAAATAAGGAATTGAGCAAGAATTGGAGGCACCATTATCTCCTACAAGACAAGAAGTAAAATTGCCATCTTTGGAATTTTTGGATTAGTCACCAGAAGCAAGTAAAACTTTAGGGAAGAGGATTATTTCTCAAGATCCATTGAGGGAAAGTTTTGATTCTCAATTAAGTAGTCAACCTCCTACTCCTAACTTTTCACCATCCCCAAAGCAGACCACATACCACATTGACTGGGAGAAGGGACTAGAAAATACTAACGAGATGGCATGAGAAGCTAGAAGAGAACCTAAGAGAACCTTTACCTATCCCATTTAGATAGAGGATGATGAAACCACTATGAAGAACATTTCACCTGCACACTTGCCCACATTTAGAGGAATGTCATCTGAGGATCCTAACTAATTTCTATTTGAATTTAAAGTACTATGTCAGACTTATGATTACAAGATATATAATTAAAAACTCAAGTTGTTTCCATCTACTCTAAACGATGCAGTAATGAGGTGGTTTATGGGATTAACATCTAATTCTATTGCCAATTAGGAACAAATGGAAACTATCTTCCTAGACAAATATCAAGATTATTGTAGAGGAAGAAATAGAAAGGAGGAATTTTTCAAAATTAAATAGGAAGAAGATGAAAATATGGAAGATTATTTGGACAGATTCCTCTTTGTGAGTAAAAGATGTGAATTTGTTATTTAAGAAGATTTAAGTAAAACCATTTTTCTCAAAGGACTAGATGATGAATTTAGGCAAACCCTTGATTTAATCAGCAGTGGAAACATTGCTCAATTAAGAATGGATGAAATCATAGAAATCTATAGAAACTATTCAAGGACAAGGGGTGAACCTAGGAAAGGAAAAATGGTTAAAATTTTGAATCTAGATATGAACAAACTGATGTATGAATTGGCAAACTTTAAAATAGACATATTAGTTTAATTAACCTCCACCATGGATGGATTACAAGCTAAAGCAAATCCCCAAATTAAACTATTAGCCATGTATTGTCCTAGATGTAGGAAAAAGCATGCAATAAGGTAATGTCCTTTGGATAAAATAGACATATGTCTTATCTATGAATCTAAATAACATGATACTCATGCTTGTTCTCTTTTTCCACTCATAAAAATTCAGCTCAAAAAAACTAGTACATCATCCACCACAGAAGAATTGAATTTTGTTCAGAGACAACCCAGCCAAGGACAATTTATGCCAAGACCAACTCCTAATCCTTAGATGATGCCATGGGTAGCTCAAATAGTACCACAAAGTTGGGGACAGCCACCTTGGGCTCCTCAACCAACATGGCATCCTTAGGATTGGGCAAGTCAATCTTGGTATACTCAGGGACATTAGTAACCCTGGGCTAGTCAAGAAAATCCTTATGCTTGGCCACAACCTAGATGGGGTCCTAGTAATTATGTGCAAGGGAAAACATTTCCAAATCAGAACCAACAAGCTATAATGGGATCTCTAGTACAAAATCCATAGACTAAAAATATAGTCTAAACACAAATGCCAGCATAGCCAGTAGCAAACCCAAGAAACAAACAAACAACTCCTGTATATGAAACAAAACTAAAAAAATCAATTGATCTAAATGCAATGGATTGTAAAAACATTCAAACTAGATTTGGCAAAATAGTTAGTAGTCTACCTATTATAATCACCGAGATGACTGAAGAAGCTAAAAGCCCTAGCTCGGTTGTACCTAAGGAAGATGAAAAAGAAAAAGATAAGAAACCAAAAGGAAACTCTACTGAGATTCCATTTCTAGAAAGATTTAAAGAAGCCATAGAAATTAAGGAATCTGAATTGCTGTAGGAACTAAGATGATTGAATATTGAAATACCATTGTTACAATAAATTAAGGATATCCTAGATTTAAACAAGTTAATCAAACTATTATTTTTTAAAAAAATTGGAAGAAAGAAGCAGTACCCTGGGACTATTCAGGTAAATGGGAAACTTACTAATTTATTAGCAGGAAAACTCCTACTTACCAAATATGGAGATCCTGGTAGCCCTGTTATTTTTGTTTCTATAGGGAATAAGGATATATATATATAACATTTTGATTGATTTGGGAGTAGCTATCAATGCAATGATAGTGGACACTTTGAAAACATTACCATTAATAGGCATACAACCTACTACCACCATATTGTAGATGGTGGATCAGTCTATAGAAAAACTAGGAGTTATTGAAGATGTGGCAGTAATGGTGGAATCATGGGAATATCTAGTTGACTTCCTTATATTACAGCCCAAAGGTAAAACACTTGGTTATCCCATTATTTTGAGAAGACCATGGTTAGCTACAGTTGCTGCCTTAATTAATTATAGATTAGGTGATAGGACTATTTCCAATGGTAAGAATTCTAAGAAAACTTTATTATATCCCTCTTCATGACCTTTTATTAATAATCAAGCAAAATTATGGGTTAATAATCCTGATATTAATGAGCAAAATCTATCTTCTTTGGATATGATAACATTGCAAGATCATGTATGGGAAATATAAGAGATAGTTAATCCTTCATTAAATGAACATCAATTATCATTGGAGCAATCGAGATTAGTTTTGGAACCTGCAGAATCTATTCTGGAACCATCATAATTAGTTCTAGAACTACACCAATAACAATTCTCTATAAATAAAGATAATTTCACTCTGGAGGAATGAGATTTCTCTTGGGGAGAGGAAGGATCTGTAGCTTTAGCTTTACAGATATCAGGAGATGATGAAGAATTTTTGGATAATAGTAGTAACGAGAATTTAACCTACAACAAGATAAGTATCATAACTTTTCCTACTATCCTTTGTCCAACATTTTGTCTCAAGGAACTTTTGGAGATGTTGTTACATATCATATGTTGTTACAACATGCCTATCCACTAAACACCTTAATGGAACCCCTTCAACAAATCAGTTCATCATACACTGGAACTAAACATGTTGAGATTCAACTAGGATTTTTTTTGAATATTAATAGTTAGTTAACAAAAGATGAAGAATCCAAACTGTTTGATGTTCTAAAGGATCATACTAAAGATTTTGCTTAGGACTATAGAGATATGAAGGAAATTCATCCAAGTATCTTCGCCCATCACATTTATACTGAAAACATTAGACCAGTTAGGCAACCTTAGAGAAGGATTAATCTAGCCTTAAGGGATATAATCAAACAAGAAATTAAAAAACTATTACAATTAGGTTTTATCTACCCTATCTTAGATAGATAGTGGGTGTCTTCTTTTGTAATTGTCCCTAAAAATAATGGAAAAAGGAGAATTTGTGTTGACTATAGGGAACTGCACAAAGCCACCCTGAGAGATTATTTTCCCTTACCATTCATAGATCAAGTCTTAGACAACCTTTCAAGTAAACAGTACTTTTCCTTCTTGGATGGATTTAGTGGATACAATCAAATCAGAGTTGCTACTGAGGATCAGGACAAAACTACATTTACTTGTCCATGGGGTACCTTTGCTTATAGGGTATTGCCATTTAGACTATGTAATGCTCCGGAAACCTTTCAAAGCACTGTATTAGCAATTTTTATAGACCTAACAAATGATTGTGTAGAGGTATATATGGATGACTTTACTATACATAGAGATACATTTGATGATGCCTTGAAAAATTTGGATAGAGTATTAACAAGATGTGAACAACATCACTTGTCTCTTAGTCATGAGAAATGTTTGATGATGGTTGATGAAGGGATTGTATTAGGACACCATATTTAAAAAAGAGGAATTTAGGTTGACCAAAACAAAATCAAGATTATTTCAGATTTGTCTATTCCTCAAACCCCCATAGATATCAAGTCATTTTTAGGGCTGTTGGATACTATAGGTGCTTTATTAAGGATTTTATTAAAATTACTGCCCCCATGTTTAAGTTGCTTACCAAGGACTATGAATTTATTTGGGATGAAAAGTGTCAACATGATTTTGAAGAAATTAAAGAGAAATTAGTAATTGCTCCAATATTGAAAGGACTTAATTGGGAGAAACCTTTTCACATCCAAATTGATGCCTCAAACACCTCAATTGGTGCAGTTTTGGGACAGAAAGATGAATAAGGAAGAATGTATGCTATTTACTACCTTAGTAAAAATCTTACTCCCACTGAAAGAAATTTCACTACCACTGAAAAAGAATTTCTGGCTGTGATCTATGAAATCAATAAATTTAGAGATTACATTACAGGGTACAAAATATTTGTACATACAGATCACTTAACAATTAAATATTTAATGAACAAACCAGTGGTTGGAGGTAGAATAATTAGATGGTTATTAATTTTACAAGAATTTAATATTACCATTGTGGATAATCTAGGCAAATCTAATGTGGTATCTAATTTCTTCTCAAGACTGACCACTACAGGGGAGCAAGATCCAGTCAAAGACAACTTTATAGATGAACAATTGTTTGTTATTTCAGCTGATACACCATGGTTTGATAACATGGCAAATTATCTTGCAATAGGGAAGTTTCATCTTTATTTCACTAAAAAACAAAAAAATAAGTTAATCAAAACCAGTGCACAGTTCAAATGGTTAAATGGGATACTATTTAAATGTGGTCCTAATTTGGTTTTACACAGGTGTGTAAGAGAAGATGAAATCTTTGACATCCTCTGGCCATGTCATGATGAACTAAGTGGAGGACACTATTCATTAAAAATAATATCTCACAAGATACTTAGCACTAGTTACTATTGGCCATCTCTGTATAAAGATGTGAATAGATATATCAGGCAGTGTGATCCTTATCAAAGGATGGGATAACTAACTATTACTAGTGAAATGCCTTTGAAACCACAAGTAGTGATCAAACCATTTGAGAGATGGGGATTAGATTTTGTTGGACCCTTTAATCCTCCTTCATAGGGAAAAGAGCACATTCTTGTGTGTATTGATTATGTAACAAAGTGGGAAGAAGTGCAAGCTTTAACAAATGCCATTGAAGAAGCAGTTGCTGATTTCCTTTGACACAGAATTATGGTAAAGTTTGGAGAACCAAGAAGCTTAGTCTCAGACTAGGGACCATAATTTATGTCCAACATGATCTAGGATTTCATAATGTATTATCAGATCAATCATAGGAAGTCATCTCCATATCACCCACAAACAAATGGACAAATTGAAGTAACAAATAGAGAATTAGAAAATATCCTCACTAAAATAGTTGAAGCAGAAAGAAGAGATTGGGTAAAAATACTACCTGAAGCTATCTAGGCTTACAATACAACTTGCAAAACCACAATAGGGTTTTCACCATATGATTTAGTCTATGGGAAAAGACCCTTATTTCCTATTGAGTTTGAACTACAGACATTGAGCACAACAACTAAGGTGGGAATTGAATTGGATGTAGCTCAAAACGAGCTAATCCTTCAACTCAATAAATTAGATGAATTAAGAATGGAAGCACTTCACTAGATAGAGATAATCCAAGATCAAAGAAGGAAATGGCATGATTCACATATCAAGGAAAGTCAATTCAAAGTAGTAGATTGGGCATTGCTATTTGATTCTAAGTACCAACAATTCAAAGGCAAATTAAGAACTAGATGGTTGAGACCTTATCAAATCGAGTAGATATTTGACAATGGTTCTATTCAGTTACTTCCCATTGAAGGAAATAGAAGAGTACTCTTGGTCAATGGACATAATCTAAAACTTTATAGGAAGCCTCCTACTAAAGATGAATTCTTGAAGCAGATTAAAGCAAACAAAGAATTTGATCATATGGAAGAACCCAGTTCCTCCAAAATGATCAAATAATCAGATGAAAAGATCCAGAATAAAGGGAAGAGGATGAAAACTAGTAAATGGCATTCTCTTCTCCAAAAAAACAAAAAATAAAAAACAAAGATCAATTGAAAACTAGTGATGGTGGTTGATCTTCTCAAATAAATGGCTAATTCAAATAAAACTTTTTTCTAACTATTTTCTCGCCATTTTTCAGGAATGATGAGTCATCATGACAAAGGGATTACATCATCAAGGATGGTAATTATTTTTTTAGCTTGTTAAAGGTTAGATTGAAAGTTTGCATGTGTGATTAGACTTGATTTAGAAAGATTAGTATGATGAGTCATCTATTGTACATCATGGTTTAATGTGCAAAATCATGAGAAGGATATTGATGATGGAATGAGTTAGTGGATAATCATAAAAAATCATTCTTATTATTGAATCAACAAAGTAAAATCTAGATACATAAAAATTTAAAAAGAGATACAATGAATTACCTCCATCAGTTCCATAGTTGAGTATAGTAGTTCCACAGTCGAAATTGCTAAGTTATGTAGCTGAGTACAGTAATTCCACAACTAAATTCACTAGATCAGCAACTAAATCCACTATTTCGGTGGCCAAAATTGTTAGTTCTACTGATAAGAGAAGAAATCTTTAGCTAACCCATGTAAGATTAAAGAAAAATGAATCATGGGAATAAAAAATAAGTCAAAACCAGAAAATGATACTCGGCTCCTTACAGATGAAGAAGTAGAAACTATCTTTCAACAGGTAGGATGGCTGGAGTTTCTAAGGAAATTTCCCAAATATAACAATGAACTAGTAAGAGAATTTGTTATCAATTTAGAACAAACAAGGACAAAAATTATGAAGGTTTCTATTCATTTTTCTGTGAATGTAATAAGTGAGATGTCTGGAATGCCAATAGTGCATGTCCCAAACCCTGTCAAGGGGACATTAAAAGGCCTAGCTAAAACCCTATTGAAAGAGGGGGAAGCTGAACCCCAGTATATTTATAATACAAAGAAAATCATTAAAGGAGTTAAAAGGGCCATCCTGCCCAAACCCTTTGACAGAGTAGCATTTTGGATAGTTAAGTATTTAACCTGTGATGGACAATTTGGGACAGTAGAAAAAGAAGTCCTCAAAATCCTTATACACCTTAGATATGGACCTGAAAAAACAAAATATATAGTAAACCTTCTAGGGTTTCCTTTTGACTCCATCCATATAATGGCCCAAAGGTATTCTTGGGGTGTAGGAATAATCAGACATCATGGGTTAGTGCATTTAGTATGCCATCACCATTTCCTTTCAAAGAAAAATGGGGAAGAAATGTGGGACAAGGTTCTTGGAAAATTTGGGCAGAACCTTGGTATTTCCAGAAGAAAAATAGCAACTCCTCCTACCCCTTTAGTTCATTTGAAAATTGATACCATTCTTAAGGAAAATAAAATATTAGGGGAAGAGGAAATACCAAAAAGATGAAAATCTGGAAGAAAAGTTAAAATTGTAGACCCTACTGTGCCTTCTCAAGAAAGGCCTTGTTAGGTACCCAAGTACATATAAATCTCCCATCATAATATAGAGATGTCTCCCCCTATAAGAATAGAGAGATGTATCCTCCTATAAGTATCATTAGTAACCTCCATAAGTATCAAAAATAACCCCCCCACCCCAAGTTTACAAGTATTATGCATGATCAAGTACTGGATGCCAAACTCAACCAAGAATGCATTCATGAGCAATCTATATGAACAAACTTTTTTATACTATGAGGGGAAATGACCTCATGCCATATTGGACCTCACCCAATGCTCTTCAACACTCAAAATTACTATACAATGGGGCACAATGTAGGGGTCTAGGGGCTTGGAGCTTGAGTGGCCCTTGTAATTGATCAAAAATACCAAATTTGCCTCAAAAAAGCTTCTCAAAATGGATTCTAGGTTCCATAAAAAATGCATCCATTTAATACATTATCATCATTTTTTAAGAGAAAAATTATTTCCCAAAATAGAAGTCGATTACCACTAGAAATGCATCCGAGGAATGCAATATATTGTTTTTATAATTACAAAAATAGTCAAAAAAATTATTCCTCTCAAAGATTATTTTTATATATGAAAAAACAATAAAAAAATCTCAATAGATTGTTTTTATTTATAAAACATTAAAAATTTCCTTAAAAAAATAGGGTCTCCTCCATGTTTTAAATGTCCCATAAATAAATTATCTTTAAAAAAACACATGCAACTTTAAATTGTTGACTTCTATTTTTTTTAATGTTCTAGCATACTTTGACCACCAAATAACCTTGAATCTACCAAAACCACTAAAAAAATATAGAATACCATGAATTTTCTATGCACGTCAGATTTGACCATTAAAAAGTAGTTTTTAGCTAGAAAAATGGTTTTGGTTGTATAAAATCCTAGAAAGGATGCCAAGCAGTCAAGAGGGTTTGGAGAGGCCATGGAAGACAAAAATACTAGTTTTGGAGTGGTGTTTTGAGCTTGACAGGGTGGTTTTCTAGTGTTTGTGAACTAGGGTGCATGAAAATGGTGAGCCAAAGTGGATTTTGAGGGTTGTTTAGCAGGATTAAGGAAAAAATATGGAGTGTGTGTTCTCAGATAACATGTAAAGTAGTTAGGAAGTGGTTTTGAATACCACATAGGAGTTTGAGAGGAGATAAAGCATCAATTTTAGGATCTCCAAATCACAGGTTCATTACGTCTCCCAACTTCAAGACTTTGACCAAATAAGTTTGACTTGTGCAAACAAAATCAAGATCTTATTTAAGGTTGTGAATCAAATATCATATATCAAAGTAGCCATCATAATAGAATAGCCCTTCAACCTACTTTTTAGCTAATAACATAGACAAAACAAGGTAAATGTTAGTTTGAAACAAATAAGAAGCAAACAACAAAACATATAAGTAAATGCCATTTAGGCACTTAGAGGAGGATGAAACCACATATTATCTACTCAAGATTTTAAACATCAAAATAAAATAATGTTTTTTTACCATCTCTACTTTGATACCATGTTGGAATCATGTTCTAATGAGACATTCAAGACCAAATACTGGAAGATTGAACACACAACTTTGTTGCAATGAATAAAATCGCACAAGCATAATAGAGATAGATTACATTTAGATATGGAGGTGTATAAAGTGTTATACTAGCTTGAAGTTCATTTCTCTCATAGTTATCCAAGTTGTCTTAGCTCATAACTAAGTAACTCGACACTCCAGTATACTACATAGATGGCATGAAGGCTAAGTAGCTCACACTCATAATCTACAATCTATAATCCTCAATCCAAAATGCATATTTATCTAATAAGTACCTTGGAGGATATGTCCTTCTATAGGTAGAGGATAGGATCTAATCCACATCCATTTGGCAATGAGAACATGGCTCAGTTACCAAGTGAATAGGAACCCCATGTGCAACATGCCAAGCCCCACATGTCAACATTAATTACCAAATGAATAGTACAACGACATTGAGTACAAATAAGCATGTGCATGTGCAATTTTGACCTCATTATTGCACCTAAGTGACCTAATTATTATAATTAAGAAATATTAATATATGTGTGGAGGAAAACCATATAATGGATAAAAAACCTACACCAACAATGATAAATCTTATCCCAACTAGTATCTAAAAAATAAATAGTCTTCACAGTATGTTGAAGTTGTTTGGCCTAGAAAGAATAAAGGTTTAACACCCATTTTACAAGGGATAATGTTGGATTAGAATGTAATGAATATCCCTTTAGTGAATTTGATGAAATGGATAATTCTCAATAATTGACAATATATTGGTATATACTTACTTTTCAAACCAAATAAATTGTCCCTTAGAGAAATTAATCCAACATGTGCTAGAAATACCAAATCCTTCAATAAATACCATACCCACTATGTTTTTAACATTAAAACTTAAAAAATTATATAGATTTCTAACATCTTGATTCATCAAGGCTAAGACACTATTAAATTCTAAGCTTAGTTGTAGACAAATGTTACAATCGCTCCAACCATCCTAACTGTAAGAGCCCAAGAGATTAATAACTACATGGACTCAAAATACAAAATACGAACCAAAAGTAAAAATGTACCTCTAGATATAAAACAATGGTGCTAAGGGACAACTAAATACTAATGTTTTATACATATTAATTTAACATGAAAGAATGTAACAAGAAACCCTAACCTACATGACAATACAAGATAAGAAAAAATCATTTAACAACAAAATAGAGATACCCATTACACCCATCAACAAACTATAGGAAGGTGACTTTTTTTTGATATTGTCATGCACAAAGTTCCCAAACTAGACATACTCATTGAAGTGAGATATTTTACTTTAGGGGTGGACCCATGTGATATACTAGTGTATGGGACAATGAAGGCCCAACATTTATTAGTAAATTTTCAAATACATTTATTGTAACTATAAGGCATGTTTATATCAAGGATTTCCTATGCTTCATCATTAATGGAACCTACAAAATCAAGAGCCTTTGGAAACAAGTTGATTATGCCTTCTTCTGTGAGAATGGGTTTGTCTATCTAACATCATTGTCTTTGATAGGAACTGACTATTACATTTATGGACCTAATTCAACCAAGCATTATATTGAAGTGGTCAACGATGTTATGTAGGTAAGCCTTATGGAGGATGAAGATTTTTGTAGGTGGAAGGGTTTTAGAGTAATGATAGAAGCAGACTATCAAAAAATATTAGTTATTGATAAGCAAAAAAATAAGATTTTAAATATGAAAGAGGTTGTTGGGAGTGGACTAACACATAGTTTTACCCATTTCCCAATTTTAAGCCTATGTCAAAGTACATGTAGAATACTAATTTTTTTAATGGAAAGCATTATGTTGTGGAAGGGTACTCAGATGTAACCTATTCAATCATGCACATAGATTCATTCGGGATATTATTTCAACCTCTTGAGCTAAAATTCCTTGTCTTACCTCCAAATACTCTTCTTCTCTTCTTATTTTGACCTTGATTCATCTATAGAAAGTAACAAGTAGAAGACCAAGGCAAAGGGCTATGTTATACTAGCTCAAAGCTCATAACTCTCATAGCTATCCAAGCTATCTTAGCTCATAACTAAGTAGCTCAACACTCCATTACACTACATAGATGGCATGAAGGTCAAGTAACTCACACTCCCATAATATACAATCTATAATCCTCAATCCATAATTAGCTCATAAGTGCTTTGGAGGACAAGTCGTTATATAGGAAGAGGAAAGGAACTAATCCACATCCATTTGGCAATGAGAAAGTGACTCAGTTTCCAAGTGAATAGGAACCCCATATGCAACTTACCAAGCCCCACATGTCAGCATTGACTACCAAATGAATAGTGCAACCATGTTGAGTGCAAATAATCATGTGTATGTGCAATTATGACCTCATTATTACACCTAAGTGACCTAATTATTCCAATAAATCAAACTTAATATATGTGTAATAAAACCATATAATGGATAAAAAACATACAATAATAATGATAAACCCTATCCCAAATAGTATGTAAAAAATTAACAGTCTTCACAATACGTTGAAGTTGTTTGGCCTAAAAAAATAAAGGTCCAACACCCATTTTACAAGGGATAATGTTGGATTAGAATGTAATGAATATCCCTATAGTGAATTTGATGGAATGGATACTTCTTAATACTTTTTAAAATAAACCAGGGGTAAAAACTTTATTCAATCAAGAAAATCCATACAACAACAAGACCAGCCAAACTGGCAAAAATAAAACCCGACCCAAACAAACATTACTCACTCATACCTTTCCTATCTTTTGCCAAAATTCTCTCTAGGTTCTATCTAACATCCATCAACAGTTGAGCCTCCTCTAACACATGCCGTCCTGCCATCTCTTCTGAAGCCCATCTAGCCAAAAAATCTGCTGCCCTGTTCCGTTCTCTCGGGATGTGAGTGAATATCACCACCTCCATAAGTGAACTAATCTACAAAATTTGTTGAACCACCAAAGATAGCTGCCAATTCACATCATTAATTTGTCATTCCTAGATCATATTGATCATAATCAATGAATCAACCTCACATATCACTCTACGCTAGCCCATCTCATAAGCTCTTCTTGGAGCAATCAAAATGGCTAGACCCTCCATCTGATTAACCATCTGTTCTCCCCTACACTCTGAGAAGATGAAAATAATAGCACTCATAGCATCACGCGCAATCCCTCCTATACTAGCTAGGCCTGGGTTACCTCTAGAGGAACCATCAGTATTAATTTTCAAAAAAATTGTAGGAGGGGGCGTCCACCTCCCACTTCTCTGCACTCTTTGCGGCCCTCCCTCATCTCTCCTGATGCACGTCGAGCTTGGAGATAGTCCGTGCAACCCCAGTCTGCCAACCACTTTAGCATCGCTCCTTGTCATGGGCAGAATGACCTCACTCTTAGCCTCCACTAATTCCTGAATCATTCTGGTGATTCTACTCCAGACCTGCTCAGCATTCAGCTTGATATCATTAAAAATCCTTCTATTTCACTCCAACCATACCTGCCACAGCAAGAATATGGGCCCAGCATACCAAACATCCTGTAGAAAATGTGCACCAAGTGGCGATTGGTCCAGATGCTTCCAGAACTCTAGCAAAGATAAAGCGTGGACCCCCCTACATCTCCACACCACCCACCATGTGTCCCAAAGATGACCAGTAAAGTGGCAAGAGAAAAAAATATGAGATGCACTTTCCTCCTCTGTGCCACACAAGATGCACCAAGATGGCCCCATAAAGCCTCTTTTGCATAGGTTATCCCAGGTCAAACAACAATTCCATGCCAATGTCCAGATGAAGTAGTTGCACTTCAGCCACAAGAACCTGCTCTAGGTTCGCTTCCACCAGGTGACCTCCCTACCCTCCCCAAGTTTTTGAGAAACTAGCTCCTGGTAGCCCATTGAGACTGTATATTTCCCTTTTGGGTGAGGAGACCAGGCCAGCTCATCAGCCCCTCTGAGGGTGTAGTAACTACACCTAGCCAAAATCCCCTTCAGCTCCTCATAGTCCACCTCCATATCCCTGATAGGCTAGTCCTCTGGACTCTTCCATCTTGCTTTCATAAGCTGATCCTGACTATAAAAAAGCTTGAAATCACTCACCTTAAACCAACCTACCTCACAAATTTCTGAGAAAGAGCTTACAAATGAGGGTATTGCCACGTTATAGGGGGAAACCCATCCTACGAGTCATGCCAAAACTGCGCTTCCATCCCACTTTTGCAAATCCAAAACAGCCCCCCTTTAATCAGATCAGCCCTTTTCTTAAGTGTGTCCCATATCACTGACCCCTTCCCCATCATACCATATCTTGGTATATCCATTTGGGAGCTTCCCAAAAAATACTTATGTGCCAAAACTTTGTCCCACACCCGGTCCTGCTCGGTGCACCATCTCCAGTATAGCTTAGCAGTAAGGGCCGTACCAGCCAGCAATGATTGTCTGAGACCCAGGCCACCCAATATTTTTGGGCTATAGACAACTTCCCAGTGGATGAGACTCCATTTTGTTGAGGACAAATTCCCTGCCCACAAAAATTGTCTCGCAAGAGAATCTAAATCCTTCACAAAGCTGATTGGCACCACCTATAACATGCACCTATAAAGAGGAAGTGCCTGGACCACCGACTGAATCAATTGGACTCAGCCCGTAAAAGATAACCATCTGTGTGTCCAATGATTCACCTTTGTCCTAAATTTATTCAGGATACCCTGCCAAGACTCCTTGGACTGTCTACCCATGGTGATAGGGATACCAAGATACATTACTGACAAGCTGCCAATTTGAAACCGGAGAATATTGGCCACTCTTCTTGAATAGCCAGAGGCATATTGAAGAAGAAGATGGACAATTTCTCCTCATTAATGACCTACCCTGAGGCCATGAGATAATCATCTAGGCACCTCCAGATATTAGTAGCCTCACGAATGGTGGCTGCTCCCATCATGGCCATATCATCCATGAACTGGAGGTGGGAGAGAACAGGTAACTCACCACCCCATCTCCACCCAAGAATCTCCCCTTCCCTCATATACTCTCTAATTCGGTGGCCTAATCCCTTAGCCAAGAGAAGAAACAAGTAAGGGGATAGAGGGTCCCCCTGCCTCAATCCCCTGGTAGCCCCAAACAATCCTATGTGTTTGCCCCTGACCAAGACAGAAAATGAGGTCGAGGTAATGCAGATCATAACCCACTCAATCCACTCCCTCTCAAAGCCAAAAGCCTGCAAAACTTTCTAGAGAAAGGACCACCAAACCCTATCATACGCCTTAGACATGTCCAACTTAATGAACATAGCCTTCTCTTTAGATTTGGACATCGAGTGAACCACCTCCATTGCCATTACAATACCATCCAAAATCTGCCTACCCTCCACAAAGCCGCTCTGCTCCTCCACAACTAACACCTTCAAGCACCTCTTCAATCTTTCAGCAATCATCTTCGAAAGAATTTTGTAGATTACATTACAAAGGGAGATGGGCCGAAACTGACTGAGGTGATCCACTCCCTCCCCCTTCAGAATGAGGGCCAAGAAAGTAGAATTTAAAGCCCTCAACATATGCTTGTTAGCCTGTGACTCCTGGACCATTGCTAATAAATCCTCCTTTATAATCTCCTAGAACTCCTGATAAAACTCAATCGAGAACCCATCCAAACCAGGAGCCTTACCTTTCTTCATCAGAAAGACAATCCTCCTTAACTCCTCCATCAAAACTGGGAGCCTCAGCTTTTCCTTCATGTCCTCTGAAACTATAGATGGAATATAAGATAATATCAAGTTCTCCATGGCTGCATCCCTCTGCCTTGCTTCCCAGAAAAGTGTGCTAAAATATCATTTGGTCTCATTGCACATGTCTCTTGTGGAAGAGACCACCTCACCCCTATCCGTGACAAGAGAAGTAATCCCATTACTATGATTCCTGGCTTTGACCGAATTGAAGAAGAAGGCAGTATTTATATCTCCTTCCTGTAACCACTCAATCTTAGCCTTCTACTTCTAGAAGATTTCCTCTCTCAGTTCCCACTCCTCCAGGGTCCTAAGCGCCTTCTCTTCCTCCTTCAACAAAGTCTGGGACAATCCTTCCTCTCTGATCAGTCGAGTAATAACATTTAGTTCTTCCTATGCCCTCTTCTTTTCCTGAAAGATGTTCCCAAAGCTCTATCTATTCCATCTTTGGAGCTGGTATTTGATGAATTGGAGCCTCTTAGAAAACATATGCATGGCTGTACCAACCACAGGTCATCTAGCTCTCCACCACTCATTCATTCGGATGAACAAATCCTGGTCTCACAACCACATAAGCTAAAATTTGAAGGGTGGCTTCTGTTGCCTAATAGTAGAAGAGACATTCAGCCTAATTGGCCAATGGTCCAAGCCTCACCAATCTAAAATCTCATAGCTAAGCATCCACCTACCCCCCATCCAAAAATAGGATGTCAAAAATCTATCAATCTGCTCCATTATAAAGGTGTTATCCGGCCTTCTATTGTTCCAAGTAAAATAACCATTGCTAGGTTTGATATCCACCAAATTGAGTTTCATTATATTTTCATTGAGAAGAGCAGAAGATGGTTCCAACCTGATGTTACCACCCCTCTTTTCCGAAAGGTCCAAAATCACATTAAAATCTCTAGCTATGATCCATGGCAGATAAGGGAATTCCTGACGGACCAACTTAATGCTATTTTAAACAAAGATCTTACCTTGCAAATCAGTGCGGGCATAGACATTCAACAAAAGCACATACTCACCTGAATCCATGCACAAGGCAACCATAGATAATAGCGATATGAAGGCCATCCAAACCACTGGTGTAACCTTCCTCGGATTCCAAAAACATGCCAGTCCTCCTGCTGCCCCGTTGGCCCCAATGCACTAGCACGCCCCTTGTCCCCAAATACTTAGGGTAATACCCAACATGTAATCCACTGACACTTGGTCTCCTATAGAAAGAGAATGTCTGGCCGTTGATTACTGATTAACTCTCGAATAGCTTTTTGTCTAGGGCTGCTATTCAGTCCCCGCACATTCCATGAAACCGTGATCATTTTGAGGGAGGCAAGAAGTGTGCATCCAAGGTCTTAACTGACCCTGATTCGACCAAGTTCTCCCCAATCATCTTAAGTCACTCCATCTCCTTCTTTCTCCCCACTTTCCCACTCTTCTCTGTGCTTCCCTTCTTGCTATCTTTTTGAAGAATACCTAGGCTGGGCGATGCCTTCCCCCTCTTCTCCTCCTCTTCCCCCCTGGCTGTGACACCTTCTCTCTAGCTGCTAGTTGATACTTCTCTTCTATTAATTCTGCCATACTCTGCACTCTCCCCTATCCTTCCATCTCCATTAATAAGGGTGTCTCAACTACCTTCCCTTGGAGGAGAAGGCCCTCTTTAACCGTGTGTTCATCCTCTTCCATTAACTCCTCCCCGCCAATAAGACCTGGATTAATCTCCTACTGTCCCAAATCCTCCAGTATCTCAAATATTTTAAAGGAATCCTCCTCTTGCCTCTCCAAGAGGGTTCTCTTGTATCGCCTATTTCTATTCCTAGATTTAACCTATGTAAACCCTTCAGGGTCCTTCCCCCCACCCCTCCAGGCTTTTTACCTTTCTCTTCAGCTAAAGTCTTATTCATGGAAGGCAAAGAAGAAGGTTGTTGCTCATCCACTCTACTTTTGGGGCATCTTCTTACCAGATGTCCGTACTCATGGCATAGTCGGCATCTAAAGGGCAAGGTTTTGTAATCAAGTTTCTACACTCAAGAGTATGAACCTGCACACATTTCCAAAGCATCTGGTAAAGGCCTGCTTAAGTCAATCTCCACACATATTCTTGCATATGTCATAATCTTCTTTCCTAAAGTTTGTGAGGACGACCCCATCAATTTTCCTATTATTGAAGCTATCATCAACAAAACATCCTCTCGACAACATTCGATCGACATTCGTGGGAGATGAACCCACACTGGAACCTTGTTTGGAAGCTCCTCTGTGGGGTTAAAACCAGCATGCCACGGTTTCAAGAAAAGACCAACCTGATTATAGAAGTATGGCCCTCCTTCAAACACCCTGTTTCTATCCTCTAGATAGTTGAAAGTGACCATAAAGAAGCTGTTAGCTAGCAACATCAACTCCATTTCTCCTGTCGGCTCCCACACCCTGCATGCCCAATTTTCCAAGAATGGTAGAGAGACTTTCAGTCCTAGGAATTTGCAGTACAGGGAGTTCTTGGAGTAATACTCCACATCCTTTGCTATCATGTCATATGAAATAACCAATTTCAGTCTCTCATTGCACCATTCCAAGCATCCATTAACCTTGGTGATTCTTGACCCTCCAACTGAGCCTAAACCCTGTGCCCCTAAATTTTGATCACTACTAGCTGCCTCCTTCCATCTTACATCCTGTCCCTGAGAGCCCCTACCTACCACTTTGCTAAAACTCCTCTCCCTTGTGATACTCTTCTGACCCTATCACTCCATTTCCGCTCCCTAGCATCACCTGCCTTTCTCCTCGCTACCTCAACTCTAACCCCCTCACACCTTAATCACCTCAGCACCAACGCACATGTAAAAAGAAAAATAGGTCAAGAGCTAGGGCACGGCTTCCCTAGCTAGAATGCGAGCTGCATCGCTCACCCAGCCACACCATCATGCCTCTCCCCATCAAAAAAAAATCATACTTCTTAATACTTGAAAATATATTGATAGATATTTACTTTTCAAACCAATAAAATTGTCCCTTAGAGAAATCAATCCAACATGTACTATAAATACCAAATCCTTCAACAAATACCATACCCACTATGTTTTTAACATTAAATATTACAACATTATATAGATTTCTAGCATCTTGATTCGTTAAGGCTAAGACACTACTAGACACTATTGAATTCTAAGCTTAGTTGCAAACAAATGTTACAATCGCTCTAGCCATCCTATCTGTAAGAGCCCAAGAGCTTCACAACTGCATAGACTCAAAATACAAAATACATTCGATCTAAAAGTCTACTTTTTACTTGGATCTAAAAGTAAAAATGTACCTCTAGATATAGAAATAATGCATCAAGAAACCCTAACCTACATGATAGTCCAAGATAAGAAAAAATAATTTAATAAAAAAATAGATATACCGATTACACCCATTAACAAACTAATGGAAGTAAAGTTTTTTTTTGACATTGTTATGCACAAAGTTCCCAAACTAGACATACTTATTAAAGTTGGATATGTTATTATATACTAATTTAACATGAAATAATGCATCAAGAAACCCTAACCTACATGATAGTCCAAGATAAGAAAAAATAATTTAATAAAAAATAGATATACCGATTACACCCATCAACAAACTAATGGAAGTAAATTTTTTTTTTGACATTGTTATGCACAAAATTCCCAAACTAGACATACTTATTGAAGTTGGATATGTTAATTTAGGGTTTGACCCATGTGATATACTAGTGTATGGGACAATGAAGGCCCAACATTTATTAATAAATCTTCAAATACATTTCTTGTAGCTATAAGGCATGTTTCTATCAAGGATTTCCTATGCTTCATCATTAATGGAGCCTAAAAAATCAAGAGCCTTTGGAAACAAGTTGATTATGCCTTCTTCTATGAGAATGGTTTTGTCTATCTAACATCATTATCTTTGCCAAGAACTGACTATTACATTTATGGACCTGATTCAACCAATCATTAGATTGAAGTTGTCGACGATGTTGTGTAGGTAAGCCTTATGGAGGATGAAGACTTTTGTAGGTGGAAGGGTTTCAGAGTAATGATAGAAGTAGACTATCAAAAAATATCAGTTAGTGATAAGCAAAAAATAAGATTTTAAATATGAAAGAGGTGGTTGGGAGTGGACTAACACATAGCTTTACCCATTTCCCAATTTTAATCCTATGCCAAAGTACATGTAGAATACTCTACTAATTTTTTTAATGGAAAGCATTATGTTGTGGAAGGTTACTCAAATGTAACCTATTTAATCATGCATATAGATTTGTTTAGGATCTTCTTTCAACCTCTTGAGCTAAAATTCCTTGTCTTACCTCCAAATGCTCTTTTTCTCTTCTTATTTTGACCTTGATTCATCTCTAGAAAGTAACACGTAGAAGACCAAGGCAAAGGGATATGTTATACTAGCTCAAAGCTCACAACTCTCATAGCTATCAAAGCTATCTTAACTCATAACTAAGTAGCTCAACACTCCATTACACTATATAGATGGCATAAAGGTCAAGTAACTCACACTACTATAATCTATAATCTATAATCCTCAATCTACAATGCATAATTGGCTCACTAGTGCTTTGGAGGATAGGTCCTTATATAGGTAGAGGAGAGGAACTAATCCACATCCATTTATCAATGAGAACATGGCTCAGTGGCTAATTGAATAGGAACCCCATATGTGACATGCCAATCCCCACATGTCAACATTGGTTGCCAAATGAATAGCGTAACCATGTTTACTATAAATAAGCATATACATGTACAATTATGACCTCATTATTTCACTGAAGTGACCTAATTATTCCAACTAATCAAGCTTAATATATATGTGTAGGAAAATCATATAATGGATAAAAACCTACACCAACACCCCCTTAAGTGTAGCTTAGGTACGTAGAAGATTTGGGTCCCAACAACAAGGCCTTCTTAGGTACATAACTACATATAAATCTGCCATCAAAATATAGAGATGTCTCCCCCTAATAAGAATAGAGAGATGTATCCCCCCCATAAGTATAATCAGTAGCTTCTATAAGTATTAAAAATAACCCCCCCAAGTTTGCAAGTATTAAGCATGCTCGAGTACTGGATGTCAGACTCAACCAAGAATGCATCCATGACTAATCTATGTGAACAAGCTTATTTATACTATGAGGGGAATTGACCTCATATGAGCTTCGACCTAACCTAATACTCTTCAACAATTAGAAGTACTATATAATGGGGCACAATGTAAGGATCTAGGGGCTTAGAGCTTGTGTGGCCCTTGGAATTGATGAAAAATACCAAATTCGCATTAAAAAAACTTCTAAAAATGGATGTCAGTTTCCATCTAAAATGCATCCATTTAGTACATTATTATCATTTTTTAAAGAGAAAAATTACTTTCCAAAATGGATGTTGGTTACCACCGAAAATGCATCTAGGGAATACAATATATATATATATATATATATATATATATATATATATATATATATATATAATAATAATAATAATAATAATAATAATAATAAAATCTTCCTTTCAATGATTGTTTTTATATATGAAAAACAAGAAAAAATCTTGACATATTGTTTTTAATAAAAAAACATTAAAAAATCCCTTCAAAAGAAAGGGTCTCCTCCATGTTTCAAATGTCCCCCAAATAAATTGTCTTAAAAAAAACACATGCAACTTTAAATTGTTGACTTTTGTTTTTTTAAAACATTATAACATACTTTGACCACTAAATAATTTTGAATCTTCCAAAACCACTAAACAAATATAGAAAAATGCAAATTTACTACACACGCTAGATTTGACCAAAAAATAAGTAGTTTTTAGTAGGAAAAAAATGGTTTCCACTGTATACAATCCTGAAAGGGATGTGAAGTAATCATGAGGATCTAGGGATGCCATGGAAGGTAAAAAAGACTAGTTTTACAGTGGTGTTCTGAGCTTGATAGGGTGGTTTTCTAGTGTTGGTGAACTAGGGTGCAAGAAAATGGTAAGCCAAGGTGGATTTTGAGCATTGTTTATCAAGATTACAATAAATATATGGTATGTGGGTTCTCAAGAAATATGTAGAGTAGCTAGGCAGTGGTTTTGAATACCACATAGGAGCTTGAGAGGAGAGAAAGTGGTAGTTTTAGGATCTCTAAATCGCAGGTTCACTACATCACCCATCTTCAAGACTTTGACCTAATAAGTTCAACTTGTGAAAACAAAATCAAGATATTATTTAAGGCTATGAAGCAAATATCATGTAGTAGAGCACTCACCATAATATAATATCCCTTCAACCTACTTGTTAGTTGACATCATAGACCAAAATATGGCAAATGCTAGTTTGAATCAATTAAGAAGAAAGCAACAAAACGTATAAGTAAATGTCATTTAGGCACTTAGAGGAGGATGAAACCACATATTATATACTTAATATTTAAAACAAAAAAATAAAATGATGTTTGTTTATTAGCACTACTCTAATACCATGTTAGAATCATCTTCTAATGAGACATCCAAGACCAAATACTAGAAGATCGAACACACAATTTTGTTGTAATGAATGAAATCACATGAGTATAATAGAGATATATTACATTCAGATATGGAGGTGTAAAAAGTGTTATATTAGATCAAAAAACATAGCTCTCAGAGTTATCCAAGTTGTCTCAGCTCATAACTAAGTAGCTCAATGCTCTATTACACTACATAGATGGCACGAAGGCCAAGTAGCTCACATTCATATAATCTACAATCTATAATCCTCAATCCAAAATGCATAATTAGCTCATAAGTGCCTTGGAGAATAGGTCCTTATATAAGTAGAGGAAAGGAACTAATCCACATCCATTTGGCAATGATAACATGGCTCAGTTGCCAATTGAATAGGAACTCCATATGTAACATGCCAAGCCCCACATGTCAACATTGGTTTCCAAATGAATAGTGTAACCATGTTGACTACAAATAAGCATGTGCATGTGCAATTATGACCTCATTATTACACCTAAGTGAACTAACTATTCCAACTAAGCAAGTTTAATAAATATATGTAGGATAACCATATAATAGATAAAAAACCTACACCAACAATGATAAATTCTATCCCAACTAGTATCTAAAAAACTAACAATCTCCACAATATGTTGAAGTTATTTGGCCTAGAGAGAATAAAGGTCCAACACCCATTTTACAAGGGATAATGTTGGGTTATAATTTAATGAATATCACTTTAGTGAATCTAATGGAATGGATGCTTCTTAATACTTGACAATATATTGATATATACTTACTTTTCAAACCAAATAAATTGTCCCTTAGAGAAATCAATCCAACATGTACTAGAAATACCAAATCCTTCAACAATTACCATAGCCACTATGTTTTTAACATTAAAGCTTATAACATTATATATATATATATATATATATATATATCCAACATCTTGATTCATCAAGGCTAAGACACTACTAGGCACTATTGAATTCTAAGGTTAGTCACATATGAATGTTATAATCGGTCCAACCATCCTAACTATAAAATCCCAATTGCCTCACAACTACATGGACTCAAAATACAAAATACCTTAGATCCAAAAGTCTACTTTTTACTTGGAGCCAAATGTAAAAATGTACCTTTGGATATATAACAACGGTGCTAAGGGACTACTAAACGAAAAAATGTATCAAGAAACCCTAACCTATATGATAGCCTAAGATAAGAAAAAATTATTTGATAACAAAATAGAGATACCCATTACACCCATCAACAAACTATAGGAAGGCAACTTGTTTTTTGACATTGTCATGCACAAATTTCCCAAACTAGACATACTCATTGAAGTGGGATATGTTACTTTAGGGGTGGACCCATGTGATATACTAGCGTATGGGACAATGAAGGCCCAACATTTATTAGGAAAGTTTCAAATCCATTTCTTGTAGCTATAAGACCTGCTTCTATCAAGGATTTCCTATGTTTCATCACTAATGGAGGATACAAAAGCAAGAGCCTTTGGAAACAAGTTGATTATGCCTTATTTTGTGAGAATGGATTTATTTATCCAATATCATTGTATTTTCTAGGAGCCAAGTGTTACATTCATGGCCCTGATCTAACCAAGCATTAGACTGAAGTGGTTGATGATGTTGTGTAGGTAAGACTTATGGAGGATGAAGATTTTTATAGGTGGAAGGGCTTCAAATTAATGATAGAATAAAAGTATCAAAAATTCTTGGTTATTGATAAGCAAAAAAATAAGGTTTTAAATATGAGAGAGGTGGTTGGGAGTGGACTAGCACATAGTTTTACCCATTTCCCAGTTTTAAGCCTATGCCAAAGTACATGTAGAATACTCTACTAATATTTTTTAATGGGAAACATTATGTTGTGGAAGGGTACTCATATGTGACCCATTTAAATATGCACATAGATTCATTCAGGAGCTTATTTCAACCTCTTGAGCTAAAATTCCTTGTCTTACCTATAAATACTCTTCTTCTCTTCTTATTTTGAATGAGCATAATTTTATAAATGAACATCATTTAAATATCATGAAAAGCTTGGTCTTCATTTCATGACACTTAAAAATCAAACTAAACCACATCCTATCACCATAGTCGAGGAAGAATTCCTATCCTCACCAACCCCTTCTCCACTATAATTTGAGGATTTTGATGTCATACCACCTAACATGTTTTCATCAATATGATTAGCCTCAGACCGCTAACCTATCAAAAATATGGGGAAACCATAACCATTCCTCTAACCCATCCTGATATGATAAGAGGTAACTCTCCTACCATTAATACCATTCAATGTCAAGATGATGATTCTATTCTCACCTACCTCAGTGTAGAATATTTCTCTATCCACAAATCTCTCCAACTTAAGACTTCAATTATGTTAAATGTATCCACCAAGGATATCAACTTAGGTACTTAAGAAAGCCTATGTATTGTACAAATTAGACAAACATTAGATTCTTTAGAGAATAAATACTTTTATACCTTCCTCAAAGATTGAAGAATAGGATTTGTTTGGTCTTATCATGATATGGTAGGAATCGACCCTGCTATCGCTACCCATAACATTGTTACAAACCATGAGGCTAAACTTATTCAGTAAAAGCTTTGTCAGATACACCCTCACATAGCCCTTCTTATTAAAGAAGAGCTTTAGCATCTCCTTTTTGTCAATCTCATCCAACCCATTGACTATCCCTAATGGGTCTCAAATGTCATCTATGTCACCAAAGCAATATGGGGACTTAGCATTTGCATGGATTTACACAACCTCAACCCAGCTTCCCTAAAGGATGACTTCCCTTTTCCAAGTATTGACCAACTTATTGATTTTATGGTTGAATATGAGATATTATCTCTTAAGGAAATTTTTTGGGGCTATAATCAGATTTTAATCACCCCTAAATATTAGCATAAAACTTCCTTTATCACCCCTTGGGGGACCTTTTGTTATATATTCATGCCTTTTAGCATAAATAGCACTGGTGTAACATACCAATGAGCTATGACTTACATCTTCCATGTTCTTATTCACAAAATCGTAAAGGACTATATTGATGACCTTCTTGGGATTTTTAAATTTCAAAAATATCATTTAGTTATTCTTAAGATTATCTTTGAATGCCTCATCCGTTACCATGTCTATCTCAATCCCAAGAAGTGTATCTTTGGAGTCTTATCAAGTAAACTTCTTGGATTCATTCTCTCTTTTCATGGAGTTGAATTCAATTCCACTAAATTTAAAACAATTCTTGACATGCCTCCTCTAATAAACCTTAAGCAGCTCCACAGATTGTAGGGAAAGCTTCAATCCATCCACTATTTCATCTCTCAGTTATCTAACAGATGCCAACCCTTTCATCACCTCATGAAGAAAGACATATCTTTTAAGTGGAACCAAGACTATTAAAAGGCCTTTGATTCACTCAAATAATACCTTATTTCTCTACTTTTTCTCATTCCCCCAATATAGGATCAACCCTTTTACTTGTACATCTATGCCACTGACAATTCCTTAGGGTCAATTCTTGCACATAGTGATGACAAGCATAAAGAGCAAGCCATCTACTACATAAGCTGAATGTTTATAGAGTACAAAAATCAGTAAACCCATACTGATAAACTTTACCTTGCCTTGGTATTCATGGCCACCAAACTCCATTATTATCTTCTTAACCACAAGACCTTTGTCATCACTAACACTGACCCATCAAATACATACACTTCAAGCCATACCATAATCAATGTATAGATAAGTGGGTCATGATTTTAGATAAGTTTGACCTTGAGTTATTCTAGTAGCATTCAATTAAAAAAAATTCATTATTGATTAATTTGTTAAAGCACCTCTAGCAGATAAACAACCATCTCCCCTTGAGTTTCTTGATGAGTCCATCATGACCCTTTCTCGAGCAGACTTTACCTATCAAGTCACCATGTTCTTCAATGGATCAAAGTGTAAATGTGGTGGGGGAGATGGTATCATCCTTATTCCCCTTTATAGTGAACCTTTTCTTTTATCTTTCATTCTAGATTTAGAATGTACCAATAATATGGTTGAGTATGAAGCCCTAGTGATAGGTCTCCAGACTACTTTAGCCTTGAGAGTTAAAATAATCAGCATCTTTGGTGACTCTCAACTCATTGTCAATCAAATTAATGGATCTTATTAATGTAAGAATGGTGTTTTACAATAGTAAAAATAACTAGTGAATGTGTTATTAACATCATTTGAGCACTACCTTATCTAAACCACTCTATTATCTACAAACAAGTTTGTCGATATAATGGCTTCTCTCACTTCCTATATCCTGTCTGCACCCTCTATCTCTCAACTATCTAGCATTATCCATCATCTTACTAAGCCTTTTTATGTCAAATCATACTCTCCAACCATTTTTCATGTGGAGGGGACCTAACCTGACCTTTGGTATAAGTAAACCTTCGACTATGTTAACCTTCCCATTTTCTCTTTTGATCTTTTTAGGAATGCTCAGAGAGAATTTATTTAGATCACTTCACATTATACCATAATAGGGGGAATTTTTTATAAATGTGGATTTTATGATATCCTCTTTCATTACCTATGTAGTCATGAATCCTCTCATGCTATCAAGGAAATATATGATGGAATTTATGGAGGACATTTAGTGGTTTAGTTGTCATAAAACGTATCCTTCACCTTGGCTACTATTGACCTACCCTTAACCAGTATTGTTGTGATTATGTGAAAACATGTGTTAAATGTCAACAACATGTCAATTTACATCATGCACATATCCATAGTCTCCAAGTATCCTAGAATTTTTATCCCTTCTTGCAATGAGGTCTAGATCTTACTGGTAAAATTAACCCCCATTCTTCGTAGAGACATCATTTTATCATCACTACAACTGAATATTTCACCAAGTTGGTAGAGGTTGTCCCTCTAATCTCAATTAAGTCCAAAAATATCATTGAATTTATTAACCATAACATTATATGCCATTTTGGCATTTCAAATAAAATTATCACCGATAATGGTAAATATTTAAAGAAAAAGAAAGTCCAAGGTCTTTATGATGCATTCGGTATCAAGTTAAGTTTCTCATCACCTTACCACCCACAAGCTAATGGACAAGCCAAAGCCTCTAAAAAAAAATATTAATAACATGATAACTAAAATGTTTAATGTATCTCATTGGGATTGGCATTTACTTTACCTTATGGGCATATTATACTAGCATTTGAACCCCTATGCGTGTTACCCATTTCTCTCTTGTTTTTGGAATAAAGGTTGTCTTACCTCTCAAAGTCCAAATTCCCTCTCTTCACATATCCATATAGGATATCATTTCTGAAGATGATTATCTTCAAGAATGTTAAGCCCAAATTGAGCTACTGATGAGCATCATTGGGCTGCACTTACTCATCTTTGTGTTTATCAAGAGTGAATTAAGTATGCTTACAATAAACACCTTAAAGTATGATAATTCAATATCGAATACCTCATTTAAAGGAAAATCAACATGTCACCAATATGGATAAATTCAAATGGTGCAAGTTTACTTTCAATTAGCTTGGTCTTTATGTCATAACACATAAGTATGGATTGGGAGCTTATCGATTGTCCTCTTTTTAAGGGAACCCAGATCCTGAGTCCTTCAATGCTTCACATCTAGATCCTTTCTTTTGTTAAATAGGATCAAACTTAATTTTTATCTAACTTAAGCTCATCCCTTATTTTCAACCACCTTCATCTCCTTATTTTAGGAACAACTAATTAAAACTGAATCATGTGATTGTTTGTCACAGTTTAATCCTAGTCTTGAACATGGGTACCATGGTTCTACCCATGGCATGATTCTCATGGTAATTTCTACCCCTTTTATAGGACAAATTCCCATGGTCACTTAAACCTCTTTTACACATCATCAATATTTTGGTGCTTTATTTTTGCCTTCATAAAGGTGAACCTTTAAGCCTATAATAACATGTCTATGTTATCAAAAAACAAAACATCAAAAGAAAAAATTAGAAGAAAAATCACAAGAGTAAAGAAAAGAAAATCATGGGTCATTTTTAGCATTTGTAGACTACTCCCTTGAAGTATAGATGCCAAAACATATCAAAATTTCTCAATATGAGGTAGACTACTCCCTTCAAGGATAGTTATCCAAATCTTTAAACAAATCTCACAAACTTAGACCACTCCCTTGAAGGATGGCTGAGTAAAGCATTTGTTAAAGTATATCAATTTTTTGGAGGCTTCCCACATCGATTAGCTTCCCCATCCCTCCAAGAAATAGAAAAATATCAAAAGACCCATTATAAAAATTAGAAGGGGGAAGAATAATGTTGAAGCTACAATTGGATTTCATAATTAGACTTCCTGCATCGATCAATCTACACCTTATATGACATGGACTTGTTTATACAGGATCTTTTGTAACCTATAAAAGAGGCATGTTAGTCTCATAAGAATGTTCCATTTTATTCCATCTCCCCTTTATACCCTCTATAAACAAGGGATTTTTGAGCTTACTTGAAACTGGGTGGTAAAGAAACTTTTTAACTGATGAACGAGTACTAATGTGAAGCATTTGAAGGGCTTATGTTGATAAGTTGATCCAACTTTAGTTTTTTTTAGGCCTTACCAAAAAAGAAGCATCATACCTTCTTATTATCTAATATCTAATTGTTGATACATTTATTATGATGCTTGCCTCTTGCTTATCCTATCTCTCTCAAATTTAGTTATGTTATCCAACTTACTTTATCTGTCTTAAGGTTCATCTACCTTCATCTGATCATATGTAGTTCATTAAAAAAAATTATAAACCAATTATTATTTTATTATGTGAACATTTTAACCATCATAACTGATCATAATAACGTATAATCATCACAACATTATGTTTTATCACATCACAAGTCAATAAGTCATCACATACAATCTACCTCAACACGTATCTATTCAAAATAACATCATAATCATCTAATATAAATAACCAATAAAACCAAGTAATGATGAAGCATATATCACATCTACAATTATTCAATCATATATCATCCACATATGATATCCATCACATGCCTATCTAGGTAAGGAATCAAATATTCATTAATTTAAAACATCTACATTTCCAACAAAACATCTCATCATATCATAACCTCATGAACATAATCAATAATCATAACAACATCACATCACCTAATCATAACATCATAATCATCCTACCACCTATCACATCCATAGAACTATGATTCATAAACTATAACCATGTTATGAACATCATTTGTATCATTATAAGCGTAAAAATATCATATCATCATCATACATCGTGATCATCATCATATCATAAAAAACATCCATCAATATCGAATATCATCATGCACATAAATTAAATAGATATATCATCACATGCCTATCTAAGAGAGTATACATAAACCATAGCATGTCAATCAACATAACATCATATCATAAATAAAAAACATCACATCCACAACCATCAACACAAACCATAAACCATGATCACATTTGTATATCGTGAGCTCATAATCAAAATAATGATCATATATCTAATCATTTCCATGTATCTCAATGTATATACATCTCACTACATTGGCTTATAGTCTGGTATCAAAATCATATAATACATCAATAATAGAATAAATCATATGAGTCTAATACCCTAGAGCACCACTACCTCCTAGAGCCTGCCCACCTCTTAAGCTTGCCTATCCACCTGTAGATGCATCCCACTAACCTGGTGTTTTATTACTAGCCCCTCTAATGCTCTCATCTTTGTACTCACCCCATTTGGACTCATCTGGGAGACATGTGAAAACTAAGGCCTCATAATACTAGAGCTCCTTCATTATAGCCACATACCTCACCATAGAGATGATGCATGGTAGTCTTGGAGATGTGGTACTCATCCTCCTACCTGCTTGAGAGAATCTCTCTCTTGAGTAACCATGAATAGTTAAGTTTTAGCCTAATCCCTCTCTAGTAAGAGTGTCCACCTAGCCCTATCTTTCATCCCTCTCCTAGGTCATGACTACTAAGGATAATTATGCTACATCTAGTGCTACCCATGCCTGATCCCTCTTGATAATCAATTCATATCTATCAGGGGCATCCCCCTCCATTTGATCTTCACCATCCACATATGTGTCAATATTCATATCCTACTACCCATCTTCTCTTCTAAAAACTATGACATCATAATTTGCCTAGAATCATGTAGGTTACTCATCAATAATACCTATATCATCAATTACAACCCTCATCGACAGATCCTCACAATCAATAAATACATCCTCTAGCTCTAGCATAGACAATGGAAACTCTACATCCTCCCTCCTATACCTTGGGAACTCCCCTGGGATATCTTGAATTAGGTTGAACTGCCTCCTCACCCTATCAAATAGGTTGAGCTCAATCTAATGGTTTTGTCTCCCAAAAATCCATTGATAACTCTACAATGATAATATCTACCTTAGGTGGCTTGTCCATGCAAGAAATATAACATAAGGATGCCAAATACATCTCCCACAACTTGTGCCTCTAGTTTATCCCTATACTAATCCACATCATGTTCTTCTCCCCCCAGGCTTATGAGAGAATAATAACCTCTCCATCATATGTATCTAACTTTAAAATCCATCTAAATAAAACCATGCCATAATAGTCCCCTGGGTCTCAGTACCTGAATATGTTCATAGGCCAAGTAATGTAAAATAAACCTGATACTAACATTGTATCTCCTATGGGTGTGGACTCCCCATTGCTCCTAATAGATATAAACTAATAATCTAAGTTCCCACATAAATACTATATGATCTAACCACATATCAATGAGCAACCCTATCAATAAGTATGGAAATCTCCCACTACTCTAATTTGGTAGTATGTAACATGTAATAGCTATCATCATCATTGTGAATAGCCATCTATTATATTAGTCTAGATGATACAAAGGTGTGTAGTGAAATCATTCTAAGTGTCATCTCGCTAGTACAAGGTCCTCTCCATATAGGTGATCCATCTACCCATCTCTCCATCATTGGTGATATGGTATATCAGCGCACCTCGTATGGGTATCTACATTATCTGGTGGATGTCCTCCAATAAAATGGTAATCTCTCCTATCAATAGTAAGAATGTGTTAGGGGTAGGGTTCCATTTCTCAATGAGTAACACTAACATAGTCACATCCCAAGGCATGTGATCATAGTACCTCATGCCTCTGAGGCCCACATCCATCATATGATCCCAATTTACATTAGTCATGTCTTGGCATACCTCATCAAGTACCTAGGTCACTTGATCATGCATCTATAACTACTTCCTCACCTATAGGATATACTTTTACATTAGTTTACCTAGTCTATCATACATCACCTAGAAATTCTACCTATTACCCCTACCTCTACCTCCTACATTCCCCTAATCTCATCTAAATCTAAAACTCATCCTAGAACCAAATCCTACATACAACACATTAAACCTTCTACCCTAACTTTACCTCATATAACAATCCTACCGTTAACCTAAGCTCTTAACTCACCCCCTTAACTATTAACTTCTACCACAATTTACCCCATTTCTAAACCTTTTCATATCCACTAGTGGTCAAGGGTCGATTAGTGATGGTTCTTTTTGGAATCATCACTGATCAACTATTGACTATCGACGGTTAGGTGGTTGACTACCAAAAATATACATAATGACCATTTGGTGGTTTCTTATTGACCATTGTTGATCAATAGTGACCATTGATAGTTACTGTGTAGTGATTGCTGATGATCTTCAATCCCTATGGCTTGGCAAAACTACCTAAAAACATTACCAAAAGCTAAAAAATTTAAACTACACTAGTCTTATCTATCCATTACCCACACCATTATACCTACCCACCACCTAATTCTCAAAAATCCCCTACTTTTAAACCATTAAAACCACACCCACATGCACATGCACCAAACAACAACTTCCAAATCAAGCAACAAACAAATTTAATTACAAAACCTACCTCATTCTTTGATTTCCATCATGGAGATGCCATCACAACCTCTACCTCTTGGCCCTACACTTCCCCTCATCCTCTTTGCATCTTCTCTAGTCAATTCCTCAACAAATCTCTCAGTCAACACTCAATCACCCTCACTCAAAAAAAATCTTAGTCAAAAAAACCAACTCGATACCTCACTCTAATAACTCAAGCCTAAACCATCACTGCTTCTTTTTTCAAGCTAGACAAGATAAGCATCATGGGTTACAAGATCATAAAATAAGGAAATAAACCCTTGTCAGACCTTTTGTAAATGACATTTAGGTTGATGTACGACCACCAATATTCACTTGGTAATCATCGATGGCTGACCATGACTGTCAACAATTGACCCCTTTATATTTTTACAACTACATCTTTTCAAAACAACCAACTTCTTCCCAACCTCCTAACCTTCACCAACCCTTTGCCTATTAGAGACTACCTTATTCTAAACAAACCATGTAACCACATCAACCTCACCATTGGTCATTTTTCCCCCAACTTTTGCATGTTTTATGATGACCTTGCCTTGGTCATTTTGATTGCTATGACTATATTTTCATATTGAACAACTTGAACTTGAACTACCTTTTATATACTAACCAATTATGTCTTCTAGAGATCAGTTCCAACCTTGGATACCTAAGAATACACTAATGTTACCTAGGAAAATTTTGTTTACAAGTGCAACCTAACTACCATACCCAACTACAATCACTTGGTCCACTTATCACTTATCCTTCTATTGATGACCTTATTTTTACCCACCTACTTTAACCATGGCAACCTAGTTAATATGTGATCTTGGCTATCATACTTAGTCATACTTTGTGTGCATATTTGTACTTTAGTGACCAACCTATCACCAACTTACCCCCTCATCAAACTTGTACCTAATTTTATTTTACCTCATCACTTCCTAATTTGAAGGGGAATACCTCATCCCATGGGGAAACCCACACTTTGACCCATCATCTATTTTTTATTTTATATCTTGTTGATACAAACTACATAACAAAAAGGGGTAAATGTAGACATTAAAAAATTATACACTATAGTTTTAGATGTTAAACTGATCCTTAGACCACCTCTAGACCCTCTAGGGACCATTTCATAACCTTTTACCCTACTAGCCATAAGTCAAAGTAATTAACCTAAGAATTTTACCTTTATCCTATCAATCGCTAACAGTCAACCCCTAACCACTGATGATTATCCTCGACCATTGATGGTCATCCTTTAACCACGTCAAGGGTTGACTGCCACTCAACTATATCTTGTTTTTTTAATTTTTATCTTGTCTAATCCATGTGCATAATCAATGCATGTTAAGGTTAAAATTAGACAGCTTGTTGAACCTATTATTGAACTTATTGTTTCACCTTTCCCTTCTTTCTATAAAAAGAGAGGAAGAGGAGGTGATAGAGGTGGGAGAGATCATTAGATTTTGATGTAGAGCTTTGTTTGTAGGTACTCTTCTCACTTCCAGTGAATCTAAGAAAACTTCAAGTGAACCATCGACCATGACAAAGATTTATAGTGCTACTACAACTCATCAATCAACAACCAAGGTATCAATACTCTATAATAATTTCTCTAAGTTCTACAATGAGATTTCAACCACTTACCTAAATGTTCTTCAAACCAAAAATAAAGATAAGTATTTGTTATTTATCTAGGCTAGTAATTAGTTTCTTTGTCTCTCTCCCAACCTACCTTCCCAACCAACTTCTTTCCCAAAACACATCTCATAGTAACCATTGATGGTCACCCAACCATCAATGGTTTGCCCCTAACTGTCGATGGCCACCCAACCACTGATGGTCTCACCTAACTATCGATAGTCATTATTATTTTATTTCTAACAACAAGCTAATTCCACTTATCAAACCTTATTCAAATCCCAATTTTTTACTTTCTATCTGATCACAAAGGATCACCCTATTTTCTTGGCCATGTTTGATTTATTTAGCAGTAATATCTAACTGATTATTGCTATAATTAGTCAAATTCATCTATATTTTATCAGACACTTCTTGTATTTCATTCTAGTATCTTCTATTATTTATACAAGAAATTTATATTTCATTTTCAAAATTTAATTATTTAAAATTGTGGATTAACAGCCTCCAAGGAAGTGTGTGCTTCTTAGATCTAGCTCAAGCTAGGCAATCCACCCAACTACCCAACTAATCAACCATTTATTTAGTACTTTCTTATCTACAGGCCATTCCTCCCTAAATAAAATAGAGTCTCCACAATTATCTAGATCAATACACACACAACATATCAGGTTCTACTATCATACCCTTCTTAAGTTTATTCTCTCTTTCTTCCTAAGAAAATAAGTGAAATTTTACTAAAACACTTACCTTCGAATACTCTTCTTCTCTTCTTATTCTAACCTTAATTAATCTCTAGAAAATAACAAGTAGAAGATCAAGGCCAAGGGTTATGTTATACTAGCTTGAATCTCACAACTCTCATATCTATCCAAGCTATCTTAGCTCACAACTAAGTAGCTCAATACTCCATTACACTACATAGATGGTATGAAGGCAAAATAGCTCACACTCTTATAATCTAATATATATAATCCTCAATCCACAATGCATAATTGGCTCATAATTGCCTTGGAGGATAGGTGTTTATATAGGTAGAGGAGAGGAACTAATCTTCATCCATTTTACAATGATAAAATGGCTTAGTTGTGAAGTGAATAAGAACCCCATGTGCAACATGCAAATCCCCGCATGTCAACATTAGTTTCCAAATGAATAGTGAAACCATGTTTATTATAAATAAACATGTGCATGTGAAATTATGACCTCATTATTTCACTTAAGTGACCTAATTGTTATAAATAAGAAAGCATAATATATATGTGTATGAAAATCATATAATAGATTAAAAACCTACACCAACACCTCCCCTTAAGTGTAGCTTAGGTGGGCAGAAGATTTGGGTACCGATAACAAGGCCTTGTTAGGTACCCAAATACATATAAATCCCCCATTAGAATATATAGATGTCTCCCCCCATAATAATAGAGAGACATCTCACCCCCATAAGTATCATCAATAACCTTGATAAGTATCAAAAATAACCCCCTAAGTTTGCAAGAATTACGCACGATCTAGTACTAGATGTTGGAATCAATTGAGAATGCATCCATGACTAATTTTTATGAATAATCTTATTTATAATATGATGGGAAATAACCTCATGCTAGCTTGGAGCTCACCTGACTCTCTTTAACACTTAGAAGTACTATAAAATGGGGTAAAATATAGGGGTCTAAGGGCTTAGAGCTTGTGTGGCCCTTGGAATTGATAAAAAAAATACCAAATTTGCCTTAAAAAAAGCTTATAAAAATGGATGTTGGTTTCCACCAAAAATTCATCCATTTAGTACATTGTCATCATTTTTTAAAATAAAAATGACTTCCCAAAATGGACATCAGTTACCACCAAAAAAGTATACATTTAGTATATTATCGTCATTTTTTAAAGAAAAAAATGATTTTCCCAAAATGGATGTCAATTACCACCAAAAATGCATCCAAGGAATACAATATCATGTAGAAGAGGATCCAACATAGTAAAATAGACCTTCAACATGCTTGGTATCTGATAGCATAGACCAAAATAAGGTAAATGTTAGTTTGAAGCAAATAAGAAGAAAGCAACAAAATGTATAAGTAAATGTAGTTTAGGCACTTAAAGGAGGATAAAACCACATATTATGTACTCAAGATTTCAAACAAACAAAATAAAATTATGTTCATTTACCGACTCTACTTTGATACCATGTTAGAATCATCTTC
This sequence comes from Torreya grandis, assembly GCA_037957365.1. Taxonomy (NCBI): domain Eukaryota; kingdom Viridiplantae; phylum Streptophyta; class Pinopsida; order Cupressales; family Taxaceae; genus Torreya; species Torreya grandis. The sequence continues at coordinate 7,370,134 of JARHVA010000110.1, forward strand.
TAAAGAGACATCTAATACCAAATGCTGAAAGATTGAACACACAATTTTGTTGAAATGAATGAAATAACATGAGCATAATAGATATTTATTACATTCAAATATGGAGGTGTAAAAAGTGTTATACTATCTCAAATATCACAACTCTCATAGTTATCCAAGCTATCTTATTTCATAACTAAGTAGGCATGAAGGCCAAGTAGCTCATAATCATATAATCTAAAATATATACTCCTTAATCCACAATGCATAATTGGCTTATAAGTGACTTGGAGGATAGGTATTTATATAGGTAGAGGAGATAAACTAATACACATTCATTTGGCAATGATAACATGGCTCAGTTGCCAAGTGAATAGGAATGCCATGTGCAACATGCCAAGCCACACATGTCAACATTAGTTGCCAATTGAAAAGTGAAACCATGTTGAGTACAAATATGCATGTGCATGTGCAATTATGACCTCATTATTACACTTAAGTGACCTAATTATTCCAATAAATCAATCTTAATATATGTGTAGGAAAACCACATAATGGATAAAAAACCTACACCAACAATGATAAATCCTATCCCAACTAGTATCTAAAAAATCAATAGTCTCCACAATATGTTGAAGCTATTTGGCCTAGAAAGAATAAATTTCCAACACCATTTTACAAGGGATAATGTTGAATTTGAATATAATGAATGTCCCTTTAGTGAATTTGATGAAATGGATACTTCTTAATACTTGACAATATATTGATATATAATTACTTTTCAAACCAAATAAATTGTCCCTTAGAGAAATCAATCCAACATGTACTAAAAATACCAAATCCTTCAACAAATACCATACCCACTATGTTTTTAATATTAAAGCTTACGATAATATATAGATTACCAACATCTTGATTCCTCAAGGCTAAGACACTACTAGACACTATTGAATTCTAAGCTTAGTTGTAGATAAATATTGCAATCACTCCAGCCATCCTAACTATAAGAGCCCAATAGCCTCATAACTACATGGACTCAAAATACAAAATACCTTGGATCTAAAAGTTTACTTTATACTTAGAGCCGAAAGTAAAAATGTACCTCTAGATATAGAACAATGGTGCTAAGGGACTAATAAATACTAATGTTTTTTACATCCTAATTGAAGATGAAGAATGAATCAAGAAACCCTAACCTATATGATATTCCAAGATAAGAAAAAATCATTTGATAACAAAATAGAGATACCCACTACAACCATCAATGAACTATAGGATGGGAATTTATTTTTTGACATTGTCATGCACAAAGTTCAAAAACTAGACATACTCATTAAAGTTGGATATGTTACTTTAGGGTGGAACCATTTGATATACTAGCATATGGGACAATGAAGGCCCAACTATTATTAGGAATGTTTCAAATCCATTTTTTTGTAGCTATAAGGCACATTTATATCAAGGATTTCATATGCTTCATCACTAATAGAGGCTACAAAATCAAGAGACTTTGGAAACAAGTTTATTATGCCTTCTTCTATTAGAATGGATTTGTTTATCCAACATCATTTTATTTGTTAGAAACCAAGTATTACATTCATGGCCCTGATTCAACCAAACATTAGACTGAAGTGGCTAACAATGTTGTGTAGGTAAGCCTTATGGAGGATGAAGAATTTTGTAGGTGTAAGGGTTTTAGAGTAATGATAGAAGTAGAATATCAAAAAATCTCGGTCAGTGGTAAGAAAAAATATAAGGTTTTAAATATGAAAGAGCTGTTTTGGAGTGGACTAGCACATAGTTTTACCAATTTCCTAGTTTTAAGCCTATGCCAAAGTACATGTAAAATACTCTACTAATTTTTTTAAAAGGTAAGAATTATGTTGTGAAAGGGTAATCATATGCAACCCATTTAAACATGCACATATATTCATTCAGAAGATTATTTCAACCTCTTGAGCTAAAATTCCTTGTCTTACCCCCAAATACTCTTCTTATTCTGACCTTGATTCATCTCTAGAAAGCAACAAGTAGAATAACAAGGCTAAGGGATATGTTATATTGGCTCAAATCTCATAACTCTCATAACTATCCAAGTTATCTCAACTCACAACTAAGTAGCTAAACACTCCATTAGACTACATAGATGGCACGAAGACCAAGTAGCTCACACTCCTATAGTCTAAAATCTATAATCCTTAATCCATAATGCATAATTGGCTCATAAGTGCCTTGGAGGATAGGTCTTTATATAGGTAGAGGAGAGGAACTAATCTACATCCATTTAGCAATGAGAACATGACTCAGTTGCCAAGTTAATAGGAACCCCATATGCAACATGCCAAGCCCCACATGTCAACATTGGTTTCTAAATGAATAGTGAAACCA